>VWZO01008916.1:0-17956 GCA_013396975.1 Bucco capensis | reverse complement strand
TGTATGTTCAGGTTCCTCAGGAGGTCACAAACCTGACTTTCACATACAGTGGGAGGGACTTCACTGCCCTGGTCCCCACCTTGTGGTTTTTTAACTTGGGAGGTGTTGGGAGAGATGGAAATGTGTCTGTCTTGCCAATCCTGAAGTGTTTGCTTGGAGAAATGGTGAAGAAAACTCCTCTAGATGAAGCTTAGTGCTTTTCTAGTGGGTTTAGACCCTCCTTTTATATTTTGGGCAAAGAGTGCTGATCCTGTCTCCATGGCTGACATCTCTAGTCCATGTCTATATCCTGAGCTATTTGAAAGCCCCAGGCAGGATGACATTGCTGCTGCCTGTTGCAAGGTGGTGCTCACTGACTCTCCTTTGTCTCCTCAATATCATTCTAGATGGGACTGAATATGGTCTGAGTGAGGCAGACATGGAAGCCTCCTATGCCACGTTGAAAAGCATGGCAGAGCAGATCGAGGCAGACGTGATCCTGCTGCGGGAGCACCAGGAGGCAGGGGGCAAGGTGCGCGACTACCTCGTTCGGAAACGTGTGGGTGACAACGACTTCCTGGAGGTCAGGTGAGGAGCTGGGTGGAGAAAGGGTTAGGCAGCAGCCCAGCTACATTCTTACCCTGTGAGCAGTCCCTGATGCTGAGGCAGCAACGCTGAGTTGAGTCTGGGTGTCATAGCTACCCAACCAAAGGAGCTGGGCTTGACCACGCCTTGCTGATGAAATCACCTGATTGTTGTTGTTGTTGCTGTCTCTTTTGTGAACAAACTGTTTGTGGAGATTCGCCTGTGTTTGCTGAGGGGTGTTGCTGTTTGGGTGACAGCTTGGCAATTTGGACATCTTTTGTGGGCTGGAATCCCAGTAGGAAGTCACATGTGTATGCATGTCTGTGTGTGTGTGCATATAGGCACACTGCTGGAATACAGTAGTTCGACTAAGGGTTCAGTTCTATTCCAAGACTGTGATTATCAAATTCACCTGTAATGGACATATAATAGCTTAACCTGACTTGAGAGTCTGGCCAGAGCTGGATGGAATGTATTTCCAGCATTTGCCAACAGCCATAGTAGCCACCCTTATCAGAGAGAAGGAAAGAGATGGCTGTAGGGGAGAGGGTTTTACTCCGAAATGTTATGTTGTGCTTTGAGCTTTTCCTTTTCTGGGAATGGCAGTTTAAATTTCTGTGCCCTACCCAGCACCTAGTGATATTGCTATGAGGGAGATGAGAAAGGCAGAGGTATTCTAGAGTTTGATTGAAGAGACTTAAGGGTTAAAAGAGAGATACTCTCTCTGTATGGCAACAAGCAATGTTGGGTTCAGCTGAGTGTGTTCTGGACACTGGTGGCATGTTTCCATAGTCTTCCACATCCCAGTCCCCAGAGTGTGGAGTCTTGCTGTTAACTGCTAACAGTGAAAGAATCTCTGCTCTGCTTGTGAAGGTCTAACATTATCCTGCTCTTGCAGGGTGGTTGGACTGGATGATCTCCAGAGGTCCCTTCCAACCTCTGACATTCTGTGATTCTGTGATTTTTGAATCTCTTGAAGATAGGGAGAAGGAGGTAGTTATTTGCAGAAGCAGTGGTGTTTGGGTGGGGTTTTTGTGTCTGTTTCTGCAGGTATCAGGTTTTACCAGGTTCCTGTTTCCTTTCCCCTCCAGGGTAGCAGTAGTTGGCAATGTGGATGCAGGCAAGAGCACGCTGCTAGGTGTCTTGACACACGGTGAACTAGACAACGGCCGAGGCTTCGCTCGGCAAAAGCTCTTCCGCCATAAGCATGAGATCGAGTCAGGCCGCACCAGCAGCGTGGGCAACGACATCCTGGGCTTTGACAGTGAGGGCAATGTGGTGAACAAGCCTGACAGCCACGGTGGCAGCTTGGAATGGACAAAGATCTGTGAGAAATCCACCAAGGTCATTACCTTCATCGACCTGGCTGGACATGAAAAGTACCTGAAAACCACCGTTTTTGGCATGACCGGCCATCTACCTGACTTCTGCATGCTAATGGTAGGTACCAAGAAAGATGGCGGGTGCTAGCAGGAGTGGGGATGTCCACAGCTCTGACAGAGTCAACTTCTTTCATATTGTAAAGTTCGGGGGGGGTTTGTGGATGGAGGCAGCATCCCTCAGAGGTGGAGAGCAAGCAGCCACTGGAGATCTAGCCAGGGCTCTGAGGCAAGTGCCCCAAACTGTCAGCATCAGACCGGCCCAAGATATGTGGTTCTTGAAAACAGAAAGATTTCTAAACTCCACAACACCTTGCTAAAACTAAGGAGCCAATTGTTCTTAGTCAGTGTCCTACAGTGGCCTACTGCATGTCTGACACCAGACCTCCTCTGTAACCCAGCTCACTGCAGGAGGAATTTTTACATCACCGTATCTTGTATCCCTGGTGTAGGTTGGCAGTAATGCTGGGATTGTTGGAATGACCAAGGAGCACTTAGGCCTGGCCCTTGCACTTAACGTTCCTGTCTTTGTTGTGGTGACCAAGATTGACATGTGCCCTGCTAACATCCTGCAAGGTGAGTCCTACAGGCTCACTCCAGGGCTTTTTCTTACCTCTGTATGTGCTCTATTTGAGTTGAGGAATTAACTGCTGCTTTATCTGGTTTTGACTGCATCTTAAACACCATCCAGGTGTTTTCCGTTGCCCATTTTGCAGGCAGTTCACCACTTCAAAATTATCTGAATTGGAGGACTCAGCTGGGCAACCTGAAAGTGAACTCTTAGAGGAGAACCGCTCAGCTGGAGTTGTGTCTTTACTTTCTCTCTGGGTATTTAAACTTGGAGGGAAAGTCTGGAAGTTTTCTTGAAAGCTGCTTTCCTCCTTGCCCACAGTTTGTGATCTTCTGCTGTGATCAGACTTGTTCTGGGGCAGCTGCTTTTCACACCCTGCTCACCTGGGCACTTCTCACATATGTTGGCATAACTACAGCAGCTCCTTCCTCTGTCTTAATAGCCAATAAATGATTATTCAAAGCAGCTGCATCTGTGAGCTATGGTAGCAGGACTGGACTAGACACAAGCAGGGATGGCAGAGAGCAAGCTAGTGACTTTTTTGCTCAGCAGCAGGTAAAGCAGCACCTTTAACCCCAGCAGTGTCCCTTTAACCTATGCTTGACATTTTTTTCAGGCTATGACTAACTCTTACCTTTAAAACTCTCTTGATGCATTTCTCACACCTTCAGGAGCTTGCCATGGTTAATTGGAACAATGTTTTGTTTGATAATCAGCCCTAACAATCAGGAAAGTGAATGCTTCCAGTACTGTCTGTGGTTAGGTCATTAGTGGTAAAAATCCTAGCTATGTTTCAGGTAAACAGACATGTGATTAGAAGATAATCTGAATGCCTCTATAATAGATGTTGGGGAAATAAATAAAAGGCCTGCCCACAGGTTAGTAACTGGGAAAGAAGGAGAACATTTGGCTCAGGGTGAGCTGCTCTTGGGAGAAGCCTCTCCTATGTCATGTTCTGTTTAAATTAAATAGACACAAGATTTGGCTCAAGTGTATCTGTGAAGAGCAGATGAATGATTAGATGTTTGTGTTTCTGTATCCAAAACATTACTTTCCCATAGGCAATCGTTTGTTCACAGAAATCATCTAATTGGATGGAAGGAGTATGTAAATGATTTGCTCTTTTAAGCTTTACTAGCCTGTTCTTTTTCCCTCATTTATTGTAAGACACTATGCAGGAGGCTGACACTAGTCCATCAGGTAATGCCCCCCTGCTTGCTGAGAGAAATGAGGCTTAGAAAAGAAATTAAAAAAAAAAAATTAAAAAGAGAGAAAAGATCAATGTTGGGAGCCATGAGATTTGTCCCAAAATATTTCTGGATCTGGTCCACCTACACCCTTGTAGTCTGTGTGGTGATCATTACCTCTTTTATGCTCCTTTAACCTTCCAGCACAGGTTGGTTGCCAGGGAAAGTGTGTTGAAATTCGTGGGGTCAAAATGGATTTCTAATTCACATCAGTTCCTAAGTGCTGCTGGTTTTCATTTAATTCAATAGGAAAAATCCTTTGCAGGATATAACCTTGGAGGAAATAACCTTGTAAATGCTTAAAGCTACTTAATAGACAGCTGTAAAAAATGCCTCCTTGACAGTTAAGCACTTGCAGAAGCAAAGGTGTGTCTGTTCATGTATGGTGTTGCTTGGCAGTAGGCTAGCTGGCATGAAATGGAAGATGGAATGGCTCCTAAGTCCTGCCTGGGATGCAGCATACTCAGTCTCACTCACACACCTCTAGCCATCTTCTCCTGTTTATAGTGAGGGCACCAGTCTCCCTTCGGGGAGAGACCCCACAGAAGAGATTTGTCAAGACAGGAGCTGCTGCCCTAACAATATTCATTTCACCCTTTAAGAAACCCTGAAGCTGTTACAGCGACTGCTGAAGTCCCCAGGGTGCAGGAAGATTCCCGTGCTGGTTCAGAGCAAGGATGATGTCATTGTAACAGCCTCCAACTTCAGCTCAGAGAGGTAACGGCAGTAGAGGAGAGTCACTTCTCTTTCAATCCTACCTGGAGTCTGGGTGAGAAGATTCAGAAAGAGAGTCCCATTGTCTAGATGCGTGAAGGTTGCATTTGCCATGTGGTGTCTTGATTCCATAAGAATGTGTCAGTTCTGAGATTGACCTGCTTGTGTTGCCCTCTCTGAGAGAGACATGAGAGGCTGCTTCTGGGCAGTCTGCAGGAGATGGCAGGGTATTCAGCTTGCTTCAGTCCTGGAACCTGTCAGCTATTCCTGAATGGCATTAGAAGGCCAAGGCAATGTTGCAGGTTTTCAAAGGTGGTGTGTTGTGCATCTGACTGCTTGCCAGGCTCTCCCTTCGTAAGCACTCTGTGTTGAATTCTGTCCCAAGAGTTTGGATGTCTTCCTACACATGGAATTCCAGGCAGGGAGGTGAACTAACTCCCATTTTCATCCACTTTCCTTTACAGGATGTGCCCAATATTCCAGATTTCAAATGTCTCTGGGGAGAACCTAGATTTGCTGAAGATGTTTCTTAATCTCTTGTCTCCACGGACCAGTTACAGAGAAGAAGAGCCAGCAGAGTTCCAGATAGATGACACTTACTCTGTCCCGGTAAGGAACATGGCATTTGGAAGAGTGTTCTGCTCCCTGTTTCCGGTTGAAGAAGGTATCTCCCCTCGAGAGGGAAGTGTGCTATCGTGGTTGAGTAACCCCAATTACTGTTTTTCCTTTTTTGGTACAGGGTGTAGGAACAGTTGTATCTGGAACGACACTGAGAGGCCTAATCAAGCTAAATGACACCCTGCTGTTGGGGCCTGATCCCCTTGGCAACTTCCTGCCTATTGCTGTCAAGTCCATCCACCGCAAGAGAATGCCTGTCAAAGAAGTGCGGGGAGGCCAGACTGCCTCCTTCGCTTTGAAAAAGGTGAGGTGATCTGCTCTAGACTCCACAACAGGAACCACTCACCTCATTTTTAAAGTTCAGCTGCAATCCGAGTGCTGCAGAAAACCTCAGCTATCTCATTCCACAGCACATTACTATCCCACAGAAGCTCTCTGGGTCCAATTTGCTCCACCTGACAGCAGCCAGGTAAAAGCAATGAGACCCAAAGTCATGAGGAGTAGTGTTGGAGATGTGTAACAAAGCAGAGACCTTGCTTCTCTTGTGCTGCCACTGCATTAGTGGCCTAGGCAGGGTATTTACAGTATTTCTCTGAACTTGGAGGAGCAGCTGCATGATTTGGGGTTTACCAATTAGCAAAATTTCCCGTGATTCCTCAGGTGAAAGGTTTCTGTCAATAGAAGTTGCACTGATTTTAGTATAATTTAAGCTATACCAAACTCACGTGTTCAGCCTTACAATTTTGTTTTAATGGATATCATGCTTTTGGAGGGATCATCTTGGCTGGATAATGTGCAACCAGGATGTGTGTTTTGCTTTTAAAGGATCAGTGAGTTAAAACTTCTATGTCAGTGTCCAGCATTCCCAGCACTCTTAACTAAAGCTTCCCTAGAAACTTCAGCCAAACTTCATATGTGAATGGTGCAAAAGTCATTGTTCCATCCTGCTAAACACCTCTGGCTATGTCTTCTGGTGAGCATAAGTTAGTATCTGTGAAATCCCTTGGGATCCTTCTGGATGCAGTCAGCCAGAGAAGCAGATTTCTTCACTGGAGAATCCTGCTAAGGGTTTTTGCATCTTTGCTTTTCAGATCAAGCGTTCTTCAATCCGGAAAGGCATGGTAATGGTGTCACCCCGTCTGAATCCACAAGCATCCTGGGAGTTTGAAGCAGAGATTCTGGTGCTCCATCACCCCACTACCATCAGCCCACGCTATCAGGCCATGGGTATGTGTCTCAGTGTTGTCTCATCTTTGTTTTCTGGTGCTAACAGTTCATATCAGCTCTAGCCTGAGATCATTTTTCTGCTGATGGCTCTGTCAGCCTTGAATATAAGCAGTAATTCCTAGTTTGACCTTTCCCAGCAATCCATTGGAGAGAGGAGAGGGAGCTGACAGGGGAGAGTGGCAAGGACTGTAGGTAAAAAGGAAATTTATGACTCCAAGCCTGCTTGAAGCCTGCCTGAGTCAGATCTTCACAGTGCAAAGTTTCTTCACCTTCAAATGCTGACCGAGAGACTGATTTTAGGTCGTGGCGTCCAGCCTGGCTGCTTGGCATGTAGGATTCTATTGAGGATGCTGCAAGAAAGTCTCCCTTCCAAAGCAACAGTTGTAGCTTGTATGTGGTTTCTTTTTGAGGACTGAGCAGAGCTGGCCACGTGTCTTTGGTATGCAGTAGCTTTTTACCTTCCAAACTCCTTGCTGTTAGCTGTAGGGTAGCAAGAGCTGCTTAGATGTCTGTCTGAAGCTCAGTGCACTAATGGCAATGGCTGTTGAAAGGCTTTTGTGTGCTCTATTGACAGTGCACTGTGGCAGCATCCGTCAGACTGCCACCATTCTCAGCATGGACAAGGACTGCCTGCGGACGGGCGACAAAGCCACAGTGCACTTCCGCTTCATCAAGACCCCGGAGTATCTGCACATAGACCAGCGGCTGGTCTTCCGCGAAGGCCGCACCAAGGCCGTGGGCACCATCACCAAGGTGAAGAGTCTGAAAGAGTCTCACTTCTCTCCTTTGTCCATTGGCTGGTTTGGGTACTAGGAAGCCAGCAGGAGAATCTGGGGAGCTCTGGGAAATTAGAGGGAAGAGGCTGTCCTTCAATCACAAATGTCAGTCCTGGAGTTGGACTTGATGATCTTAGAGGTCTCCTCCAATCTTAATGATTCTGTGAGTTTCACCACATTCTCCTGGAGAAGTTGGCAGCACATAGTGGTTGAGTTCCCATCCCTGGAGGCATTCCAGGTGAGGCTTGCCAGGGCTCTGGGCAACCTGATCTAGTTGGAGATGTCCCTGCCCACTGCAGGGGGGTTGGACTAGATGACCTCCAGAGGTCTCTTCCAACCCAAACCATTCTAGGATTCTATGATTCTATGGTTTAGATAGGTTTACTCTTCACTGGGGGAGGAAGTGGCTGGAGGGCCAAGCCCAGAGAATAGTGGACAATGAGGTTCGTTCTAGTTGACACCAGTGGTTTTCCCCAGGGCTCAGTGGTGGGCGCAGCTCTGTTCAGTGTCTTTATCAATGATCTGGATGAGGGAACCCGCAGTAAGTTTGCAGCTGACACCAAGATAGGAGGAAGAGTCAATCTGCTTGAGGGTAGGGAGGCTCTGCAGACAGACCTGGATAGGGTGGATCCATGGACTGAGGCCAATGGGATGAGCTTCAGCAACGCCAAGTGCTGGATCCTACACTTTGGTCACAATAACCCCATGGAACACAATAGGCTTGGGGCAGAGTGGTTGGATTGCTGCCTTGCAGAGAAGGACCTGGGGGTGCTGGTAAATAGTTGACTGAACATGAGGCAGCAGAGTGCCCAGGTGGCCAAGAAAGCTAACAGCATCTTGGCCTGGATCAAAAATAGTGTGATCAGCAGGACCAGAGAAGTGATCATCCTCCTGTACTCAGCACTGGGGAGGCCACATCTAAAGCACTGGGTTCAGTTTTGGGCCCCTCAGTCCAGGAAAGACCCAGAGGCATTGGAGTGTGTCCAGAGAAGGGCAATGAGGCTAGGGAGGGCTCTGGAGCACAAGTGTGATGAGGAGCAGCTGAGGGCACTGGGGTTGGGTAGTCTGGAGAAGAGGAGGCTCAGGGGAGACCTTATCCCTCTCCAGCTACCTGAAAGGAGGCTGGAGTGAGATGAGGGTAAGTCTCTTCTCCATGATTAGCAGTGAGAGGACAAGAGGAAATGGCCTCAAGTTGCAGCAGAGGAGGTCTAGATTGGATATAAGGAGATATTTCTTTCCTGAAAGGGTTGTTAAGTCTTGTCCCAGGCTGCCCAGGGAGGTGGTGGAGTCACCATCCCTGGAGGGGTTTAAGAAACATTCAGATGCTCTACTCAGGCCATGGTTTAGTTGCATGGTAGTGCTAGGTATGGTTGGACTTGATGATCTCAGAGGTCTCTTCCAACCTTAATGATTCTGTGACTTGTGGATGACGTGTTTTGTCGTGTGGTGAGTCTTTAGCTGGTGTGAAGGAGGGAATGGCAAGGTGAGAGATGAGCCAGATGCTTCTGGTTCTTACAGCTTGGTCTCTTTCTGACAGCTTGTAGCTCATCCCTTTGAGTCATTAAGGAGGGCTTTGTGTCACCTCTGCCACGTGGTCCTTTCCACCCTGTAAGGGTTCTTGAGGGGGGCAGCTCAGGGGCCTGGATTTCTTTGAAGAGCTTCTGCTGCATTCTTCTCCCAGTGGCTATTGGTATCAGTTCTCTCAAAAGCTTTGTGTTAGAAAGCAGCACTGAACCTTGCCAAATTGGCAAGCTATTTTAATGCTGGTTTTGGCCTCTCCCTTTGTAACTTGCAGTTACTCCAGACCACCAATAACTCACCAATGAACTCCAAGCCACAGCAGATCAAGATGCAGTCAACCAAGAAGGGAACTGTTACGAAACGAGAGGATGGTGTTCCCCTAGCTGGGACAGCAGCTGGAGGCCCACCAGCTGGGGATGAGGCCCCCTCAACAGCTGCAGTGCCCCTGACACCTACTGCTCTGCAACCATTGGTAAGTGAGGAAACACCACGTCTGTCCTAGATGTTGGCATTCTGGTTTTATCTGTTAGAGAAAGGACACTCTAAAGCACAAGCATTGTCCTTGAACTCACCTCAGGACTCAGATGTGCAAAAGAAACAAAAAGAACTAGAAGTAGTCTTACAGCAGACATCAGGATTCTCTGTTATGACTCCTCATGGTTGACCTTTCATCAGCTAGCAGCCTAGGGTCCTTGGACAATTGAGGTTGGACCTCGGGAAGTGTCTAGTCTAACGCTCTAAGTCAGATCAGCTGTGAGGTCAGATTGCTCAGGGTTTTATCCAGTCATGTCTTGAAAACCCTCCAAGGAGGAAGACTGCACAACCTCTCCTGGCAACCTGTTTCACTACTTGACTGTCCTCATGATCTGTTGGAGAAGAGCCCTGGGGAAAAAGCTCTAGGAGTGCTGGTGGCTAGGAGGATGCCCATGAGGCAGCAATGTGCCCTTTTGGCCAAGAGGCCAATGGCATCCTAGGATGCATTAAGAGGAGCGTGGCCAGCAGAGCCAGAGAGGTTCTTCTCCCCTCTCCTGTGCCCTGGGGAGGCCTCCCCTGGAATCCTGTGTCCAGTTGTGGGCCCCTCAGCTCCAGAAGGATAGGGAGCTGCTGGAGAGAGTCCAGCACAGGGCCAGCAAGATCCTGAGAGGAGTGGAGCATGTGCCCTAGGAGGACAGGCTGAGAGAGCTGGGTCTCTTCAGCCTGGACAAGAGGAGACTGAGAGGAGACCTCAGCAATGCTTAGAAATATGTTAAGGGTGAGTGTCAGGAGGAGAGAGCCAGGCTCTGCTCCATGGCATCCAATGGTAGGACAAGAGGGAATGGGAGCAAGTTGGACCACAGGAGGTTTAGTATTAACACGAGGAGGAACTTGTTTGCAGTTCAGGTGCCAGAGCACTGGAGCAAGCTGCCCAGGAGGCTGTGGAGTCTCCTTGTCTGGAGCCATTGCAGAGCTGCCTGGACACATTGCTGTGTGAGCTGGTCTAGGTGCTCCTGCTCTGGCAGGGGGGTTGCTCTAGATGATCTTTCTAGGGCCCTTCCAACCCCTGACATACTGGGGTACTGTGATAAAGCAGCATCTCCATATACCCAGTAGCTGAACTAGTGAAGCATCTAACAACCAGTCCCAGTATGGGTCTCTGCTGTCTAAATGAGAGAGGTAGAGCATCCCTACACTACAGAAATTCCAACCTAAGTAGTAGACTCAGACAGAAGTCATCTGTCCTGTCAAGGAGGGAAAATGGAGATGTCCAAAGAGGAGGAAAGGCTTATCTCTTTTGAGAGAAATGTATCCAGGTTGTTCTGTTGGTTAGGGCTTCTCAGCTAAGCTTGCCCAAGAAGGTTACCTAGCCTTTCTGCTCTGAAAGGAATGGAAATTCCATTCTAACTGCAGGCTTTGGAACCTATTTATCAGCTTTATTACGTGGGTCTTCTCCTTTAAGTGTGCTTATCTAGTAAGTGAAAGATTCAGGAGTTGGCTCTGTCAAGAGACCTGGTCAGTGTCTTAGTTGTCATTGGTCAAATCTCACCGTCTTGAGCCAGGCTGGCTGCTGAAAGAGGGCTCTCTGGCAAGGGTTCTCTCCCTTTTTGCATGCCTATGGCTTCTTACTGATCCCCCATCTCCTCACTGTGGCTGTAAGCACTGCTCCCAGCTTGCTCTTTGTTTTGTCCCTCCCCCTGAGAGTCTGTGTTGGTTTTGTTCTTGCTCACCTCTGCCTCTCTGTCTTTGCTGCTTGCCCTCAGCCTGCCCTGGATGAAGAGCCCCAGCTCCGTGAGGGCAATAAGGTATTTGCTGATGGGCTTGCTGGCCTGAGGCTAGGGGGGTGGGGAGGCTCTCCTTCTATTCTGCACAGAGCCAAGGGAGCCTGAAGATGCTGAGCCCCATGGCACCTGCTGACTCTTGTGGGAGAGTGGTGTTCAGAAAACTGGGAAATCCACTTTGTGGTGTATCTGTCTCTTCTCCTTCCTTCACGGTGTGCCTGTCTGCCTTCCTGCAGTGGTAGGAAGCTGATCAGTCACAACTGCTGTCTGTAGATGTGTGTAATCCATCTGAACTCCTGTGGTGTTGATGTTCTGATTCAGAGGTTGCTGCAGACTACAGTCTACCTTCTTGTTTTTCAGTCAAAAGTCGGAGGAGGAGGCCGGCGACGTGGGGGTCAGCGCCATAAAGTGAAGTCTCAGGGAGCCTGTGTGACTCCTGCCAGTGGCTGTTGAATTTCTTACTCCTCCTCCCTCTGAGGAATTCCTCCCCTCCCCTTCATTTCTTATCCAAAAGATCCAGAGCAGCTTAAACCAAAACCTATCCCAGCTGATTGGCTGCAGAAGAATCGTCCCTCCTCCCCACAGGAAGTGATGGAGAGGAGCATAATTTATAAGCTAATGAAGGTGATGACACACAGAACTGAGCAACTGACACCTTCCTCCTCCCTCTGTTGACACATTTTTGTACATTATGGGCTTAGTTTTTATCTTTATTAGTTTTTATTCTGTGTGCATGAAGATGAGAGGAGAGTCTGGATAGAACTGAGAAGAGCCAGCTAGCTGCCTCCCTCCTCCCTCACCTCAATCTGTCCACAGGACTTCCTGCTCTTCTCCTCTGTGCTGTCTCAGATCCAGGGGGTTCCTAAATGCCTGGAATTTCCAACTTGCAAAGGTTGAAACACGTTGCTTAGGATGGCTCCATAGGGCATTGTTTCCTCATCAGTGTGGCCCTGTGCCAAATATGTGTCTGGATTCCCTCCATCTTAAACTTTTTTCTACACGGGTTTAATTTAATGTTGTAGTGACTGAGATGGCAAGAAAGTTCATTAGCTGGAAACAAATTGGAAATCAATTCTTTGATGTTGAGGAATCCTATCCTAAACATCCTTCTTAAATACCTTGATAGCACTTAAGATTTGGGAGAGGGAATGAAATAGGGGGACATTTGCCCATCCTGTTCCCCTTCCCATCATGTTGCTTTTCCTGTTTGTTCAGTGCACATTGGAGGAAATGTTTATGCATCTCAAGGCTGTGGCAGCTCCACTGACAGTATTAAGGCTGTAATGCAGGAACACATGGTCTGTCACTTGAGCCAGAGAAAGCCTTCTCACCTCCATGGACAGAGATCACAGGTGGTAATATGCCTTTGGAACAAAGACACCAGCAAACATGACCTCCCCTTGATTTGGTTATTCCAAGGTTACAATGGCAGAGGTAGGATTTGGCTTCTCCCCACTTGGCTGAAGAGGGCAATGATGAACTGGTACCAAACTTCTGGAGGTATGCAGTCATTTTTCTGACTTTTGGGGTTTTTTTTAATGACAAATTCTGGCTTCTCCAGAAAGGGCCTGCAAGGATGGTCAGTTAATTTTATTGTTAGGTTTTTTTTTTAACCCTGGGTTGTGCAAGTGAGCAATTTGCTGCTTATTTTGATCTCTCTTATTCTAACCCTGCCTCTTTGCTTGGCTCCCCTGAGGATGAGTTCTCCTCTGCTGGCTTGTGGTGAGCTGTGGGAGCATGGGGCATTTGGAGCGGGGAGGTAGCATCCTCAGCAGATTGTTGTTCACCACAGCAGGTGTGGTGCTTGCTTGAGGGCTTCCTCCTCCAATGAAGGACTTTTATTTTAATGAGAGGGAGACTGCATCAAGTTTCTGCCCTTCCTTCTTGGACTGTTCCTGTTTCCCACTCTGTGGCACCTGTGTGGAGTTCATTCCAGTTCACCTTGTGACCTGAGGTAGGCTTTTAAGCCTAGCAACAGCAGGCTTGGGGCAGGAGAGCACCTTTCCCAGTGCCAGTACCAGCACTCCAAGAGTATTAAGTGGCATGGGAGAAGTGAGGAATGTGGTTTAGAGATGAGGGTACTTTGCCTCAGAGACTGCAAAGGGGCCTGAGTGTGGCTGGAAGGGGAGGTCAGACAGTCGTTTCCAAGCTATGTGCCTAGATACCAGCACTCTCCTGGGGAGGGAGGAACCATAGGCAGCTACAACACTAATAGCACCCGCATTGTGAGGGGTGTGAAGTGTGGCTAAGCAGGGCATGAGGGTCTGGGTTGGCTTCTGGCCCTGTAGCAGACCCAACTGCATCTGATTTCACTGCCCTCTGCTTCTGAGGGGAGCCAGGCGCTCCAGGCAATTTCCTCTTTCTTCATTCCCTGTGCTCCACATGAAGGAGACTGCTGAGACTGGAAGAGGGTTTACTTCAGTTTGTGCAAGGGAGGTGGTGTGAGCTCTCTCTTTTTTTTTGTGACCAGCATTCAAAGATCACTCAGGCTGGTGTGATCTATAAAATAAATTTTAAAAAAGTTTGTTCCAAGTTCAAATTTGTCTTATTGGGGCTTTTGTTGTCCCTCTGGAAAAACCAGTGCTTGGTGCTTTTAACACCAAAAGCCAGACCAAGCAGGGGTGCCTGGCACTGTGTTCCTTTGCTGGCTACAAGAGGAGGCTTCCTTCATAAGTGACAGCAGGGGACTGCAGGAGAGCTGCCACTGAGCCTCTGCATAGCCCTGACAGCTTTTACTCTGCTGAAGCTTTAGTGCTTCTCCATCCCAGAGTGGTGCAATGAGCCTACTTGCCTGGGGGGAGCTGTGCTGTGTATGAAGAGCTGCTATCATCTGGGACCAGCAGACATGTTGCTAGAAGATGCAGTTTTAGCACAGCACTTCTGCCTCTGCATAAGCTTGTGCTTCCTGGGTCCTTGCAGTGAGTGATGTGTACCTCAACTGCTTCCAGGGCTTGAAATGAGACTCCTCCTGCCTCAGCCGACCCAAGGTTCAGGAAGACTTTTCCTGCCCTGCATGTTCTAACAGTTGGGCTGGGAGCTGGTGGTAGCTGGAGCAAAGGTCCATGCAGCCCCTCTACTCCTTAGGTATGGTATGCTATGGCCACGTGCAGGGAGTAAAGGTGTGGTCACCCCTCTGGTCTTGTCTACACTTGAACCCTTTGGCTGCAGCACCCAACAGTCCATCCCTTCTCATTTACAATCATAAAATGGTTTGGGTTTGAAGGGCCCTTAAGGATGATCATCTAGTTCCAACCCCCCTGCCTGGGCAGGGATACCTTCCCCTAGACTAGGTTGCTCAAAGCCTCATTCAACCTGACCTTAAACACTTGTAGGGAAGAGGCATCTACACCTTCTCTGGAAACCTGTTCCAGTGTCTCTCCACCCTCACAAGACCTTCTTCCTCCATAGTTAATCTACCTTCTCAATTTAAAGTCATTACCCCCTCTCCTATCACTGCACTTGCAGAGTCCCTCCCCCTCTTCCCCATAGGTTCCCTTCAGGTCCTGGAAGGCTGCTACATTGTCCCTAGCAGTTGCTCTGTCTCCGCCCTCCCCTCAGGGAAAAAACAGCGAGGACAGACTAAGGACCAGCAGAGAACAAGCCTTTCTCTAGCATAGCCTCCTGCACATGCCTGCCTTCAACCCACCCTGGTTAAGCAGACATGAGTGTGACTTCTGTGTCAAAGGCCCAAGGAAGAGTAAGTCTTGTTTTCCTCATTGTCTCAGGCAGTTTTTGCATCCTAGAGCCTTCTCCCTGACAAGGTGAAAACTGCTGACCCTACAGCTCTGGAAAATGAGAACAGCTTTGTCTGACTGGCAGCTGTGCATCATTTCCCTCAGCAAATTCACCTGCAAAACACCCAAAACACTCAAAAGCTGTTTTAATATTTTATTTGTCTTGGTCATCTTTTTTTCCTTGCATAGACATAAATTACAATCTGTAGATTAAAAAATAACATGAACAAAACAGTGCAGCATTTGCAACAGGCTGCAGCATTTGCAACAGGCTACAGCATCAAATACAAACTCCTCTCCTGCCTGTAACCATCTGTTTCTGCAGGGCTAATTCATAACACGTGTAGGGCAAACTGAGGGAGAATAGAGGAGGGAAATGGAGTAGAAGAGGGAAATCTGCTCCAATAGCTGTTCCACATTTCTCCTGTCTCACCAGGCTCATCTCCTGCATCAGCACTAGGATTAAATACCCCTGGGCAGAGATGCACATGCTGAAGCAGCAAATTTTTGTGCCCTCTCTTCCTTTGCAGAAATGCTGCAAGCTGCTGTTGGCAAGAGGCAGCTGGGCAGGCACTCAGGCTGCAGCCTAGCACACCAGCGTCTTTCTGGGGATCCTCAAGCAGTCGGCACCGTGAGGCTTCTAAAACCAGCACTGTTCCCTAGAGAAGAGCATAAACCTTCACTGTGACCTCTCCACGTGTCTTTTACCTCCTAACATCAGAGACTCCCATATCTCAGCTTGCCCTATAAAGCCAAATGCTTCCTACCCCATAGCCAGCAGTTAACAACCCCTTGGGAACAGAAGAGACCCTACTCCAGCTCCATTCTTAGGGAAAGAGGTTCCCCCTTTCCCACCTCTCACCAGCATGCCTGATGTACCACAAGATCATTTTTCCTTGAGCAGAGACCCTGTCTGCCCTGATGGCTCAACCCAGAGACCAGGGAGCCAGAAAGGGACACAAAAAAAAGGGCTTTTCCAGCCTCATGGTTAGGGCATTTGCTGCAGCAGCCAGACAACCCCCAGGGAAAGGAGAAACCTTCATCTCTGCTCTCTATCGTTCAGTTATATACAAGAGCTGCTCTGCTGAGCCCAGGATAGGCCTAGGCCTCCACAGAAGCACAGCTCTATGCCTGCAGAGTACTCAGCCATGACTGAGGCAAGCAGGCAGCTGCAGACAGGTTTAAAATAACTTTGGCTGCAGCTGCCAAGAATTAAGACTATGCTCAGTATGGGAGAGAATTTACTGTCATGGGATCTGGCTGCAGGCAGCCTTCTCCCAGCAGCAGGGCCCCCCAGGGGCTCCATAGGGTAACTTCAACCTGCTGGAGATACCCCATGCCCTTTGGGCTCCCTTCCTTGCTTGGGGCAAGGAAACCCACCTGTAGGAGCCTGAAACCTCCTTAAAGGCCTAATGTCTCAAACCTTGAGTGTTGATAAAATGATATTATCACCTGGGTGGAGAACGGGAAAGTCCCCCCTGGAGGGGGAAGGTGTGAAGTGCAGGCAATGGCTGACAACGACCCTCAATGACCCTGCTCACCCCTGACCTGAGCCAGGACTTGCCCCTTGCCGATAAAGAGATTAATATTGGAAAGAAAGAAGTTCTGCGGAGGTGGGACAACTTCTTTTTCCTGAGTTAATCTCCCCTTTCCATGGCTGTGACCACTCCACCCATGTCCTGCATGTATAAAAAAAGGTGATGGCACATTCATTGGCGTGCATCCACCACCGAACTCGAGACCCGCTCTGCCCTACATCCCTGGATTTGTACCCACCGCCCCAGGGCCTGAGACTGGCCCTGCAAGACATTGCTGGAACCAAGGGTGGTGATAGCTCACTCTCTCTCTCCTTTTCTTCCTATCTTTAAGGCACTAGAGACCAAAAGCTTTCCAAAATACCTATAACGCTCCTTACCTGCAATAAACCGAGCCATTTAATCAGCTGTTTGGTGTCATTTCACCTTAATTTACTCCAAGGGAATTTTTGAATCTTGCACACCCCCTGCCCTACCCTGGGGAGCTTGGCAGTCCCTAGAAGGGATGGGTCACCACTGCCCTAGGGCTGGCACAGAGGGCTGCAGAGCTCAGCACCTCTGTCAGAAGCACATCAGGGCATGCTGAAGGGAGAAACCTCTTCAGCCCTTTCCCCTCCTCTATGCCCATCACCCTACAGCACTTCAAGCAGAGAAGACCAGAGCAGGACTCCATTTGCACTGCTCCCCCGGTGCTTGCAGTGCTGGAGAAAGATGATGCAAACATCAGACAGGGCTGAAACATTAACCACCAGCCCTTTTGTCTTGTGCTTTGTTGCCAGAAAAGCTAGTGTGGAGGTTGTAAACACCACCCAAGAACTTAAGCCAAACTAAGCATGCTGCAGGCAGGCAGGAGGTGGAAGAGCCAGATGGCCCTGGCACTCCTCAGCCTGGAGAAGGTCCCCATGCATCCTTCCTGTAGTCCCCTGCCACGGCTGCCCCCATCACATGATGGCTACAGGCAGCATTTACAGCAGGACTCTCCATCCTGCTCCAGCATGGTCCTCTGCAGCCAGGGCTGGGAGAGCTAAGCAATGCCAGCCAGAGGGCAGGAAAGAATGGGGAGGCTTTCCGGAAGAAAGGAGGTCAGCCCACACCAGCCATCTGCTGTTGGGGACCAGGAGGTGACAGAGGCAGCCTTAAGCACTGCAGGTGGGGGGAAGCCCTGAAGAAGCATGCTGACACCTGCAAGCCCTGGGGAAGGAGGTCTCCCCTCTGCCCTGTCTCCCACCCAACAGACCACTAAGGCATGGAAAGAGTCACACAGAGTAGTCATCGATGTACAGATGCAACCACAGGTGAGTGGCCCCAGCCACACATTGCAGTCTTGGAGAACATCTCCAGAGCAAGAAGGGCAGGAGTGTCTCCAGCACCCTGCCAAGTAACAGTCCATGGAGGACCTCGTCTCCCAGGTACAACTACCAAGCTACTAACAACTCAAGGCCCATATTTTAAACAGCTCTGCTCATCTTATCCTACTCTGTGCACTATTCTCTTACTAAATAAAGCTCTAGTCCTCTCCACATCTAAGCCACTTGGTACCCAAGTGGCACCATGGAACATTCTCTGGTTTATTAGAAGTCACACAGAAACATTTTCCTCCTTTGTTACAAAAAACCCCATAAATCCCCAACACCCCAATTGGAAAATAACCCCCACTCCACACCCCTTAAGAAAACCCCAAAACCAAGCAAACAAAACAACATACAACAAAAAAATCAGAACAAACTCAAAAGCTGAAGCAGGCAACAGGAGCATACTCAAGCTTAACACTGGGGAACATGAGGAGGACTGTCCTGGAGTGATTAAAATTTAACA
>VWZO01008910.1:0-50949 GCA_013396975.1 Bucco capensis | reverse complement strand
CTGTAACTGTTCTATGATTCTATGAAAGCAAGGGATCAAAATTGAAGACATCACCTTTAAAAAAGTTGAAAAATAGACAGTGCAACTTTTCTGTTATTTTATTGATATTAGTGAAGAAAAAATTCTATTTCATCTTTCTGATGTGTTACAGTTGCTTTCTCTTGTGGGTGGAGAGCTCCAACTGCTTATTTAAAGGCTAAATAATACTTCCCAATTGCATGAACTTTCACACTTGAAGTTCTCACATGGTATTGCTTTCTTCCTCTGGAGATACAAAATGGTCCATCAAGTCCATGACGGTTTTTATTTTTTAAATCAACCGTTACTCTATCTACTTTTTTAAGACACATTCAAATAAAAAGATACTTAAATTTTACTTGCAATAAGTGCACACATACAACAGCAAAGAGAGCTGATGACATTTTACTAAAACATTGTAAGTTCATAGAATAAATAGGTCTTCAAACACATGCAGCAACCCACCGATGTGTTTTTTCTTTCTCAAAAAATATCCATAGTGTCCATAGCACTACTGAAAGAACTACTTCATTCAGAAAAAAAACCCAAACCACCCACCTCTATCTCTCATCACAAAGACTAGAAGACAGTTTCACTTACACAAGAAATTATCAGTGCTAATGATTTAGTAACAGTCTGGTACAAACAGCAATTTACAGCAATTATGTGTAGTGTGATAATGGTAACAAACAGGGAGCTTGATTTAGATGCCACAAGAAGTGCAAGGAAAACAAAGTGGATATTAAACCCTCCTCCCTTTGTTCCTCTCCACACCCCACTTCCAAAAAAAGGTCTCTCTCAGCTCAGCCCCCTCCAGACTCTTCCAGTTCCAGGATATTTCAATTCTTTCCACAGGCACCCAGCAGAAGTTTGAGAGAAACAGAGAAAAAAAGCCAAACCAACTGCACTATAAATTAGGATGGCCTGGCTGTAACTGAAGGTTGTGTAAGGTCTTTTCTTTCCTTTCTGAAAAAGTTGGGGCTGTAAGTTTACGGTTTGGGAGGCATTTTTTCAGTTTAAAGCCACCATGAAACAAAGTCATTCCCAGTTTTACCTATGCTAAGGTCCAACTTCAGGTGAAAAAAGAAAAGAGAAAATGGGTGGAGACTGTTCTCATTTCGCTTAAAAGGCCATGGTCCTTCACATGCATGAAACCTGAAGATCAGCATGAGGACTTTCCAGCTTGTACCATTCTGTTACTAAATGGTTTTTGTGTTTTTCTGCTGAGGTTTCACGGACACACCTTTTTCTAACGCTCCTTTTGCTACGTGTTCTTTTATAATATTCTTATCTGTCTATCTGTTCTGAAACTTTGACTTCTAGGAAGTCACTGCCACGTTTACCTCATGAGTTGTGAAAATTGTTTTCTTTCAGGGCACTGACAAAACATGTTTCATTGGCAGCAACACACAGTAAAGCATTTTCCCTTCCACAATCCAGTGCAACACTGAAAAACAAAAAACAAAGTGGCACAGAGTGTAACTGCACCAAATGGAACAGCCGTGGTAGGAATATGTCAATATTCCAGGTACCCACTGCACTTGCCAACCTCAGCACAGTACTAGTTTAAGTCTATAATCTTGGGAAGGAGTAGAATACAGAACAGAAAGAAAAATAAAATGTCATCCATTCAGGTGTAACAGCCAGGCACTCCAGTAACTCGGTTCAACTCATCTACAGAAGCACAATGAGAACTACCATGTTATACCGAGCTTTTTTCAGCATTTAATGAAGCACAAATATCCCATGCTTCAAGTGATGTAATGAGAGGTCTCACAGAACACATTCAAGAGCTTCCCATGCACCTTTGACTTGAGTTAGGCTAGCTACAGAATTCATGTTCTCCTAGTGAAGTTATTTTTGTTGGTTTTGTTCTTTTGTATTTTCAGTGCATCTTAAAAAAACCCCAACCTTTTCAAAAGGTTAGCAAGTTAACCTTAATACAGCAATCATAATGTCTTTTGCACTCAATTAACAGTAAAATAACCCAATTAGTTACAATAGATCTGCTATGTCTTTACACATTTTATACAAAGTTTATACATTTCTCCCACTAGGCACGAAGTTGATTTGTCAAACTCAAGAGGCAATGAAGGGGTAGTGGGAAAAGGAAAAGAAGATTGGAGAAAGAATCTGAGTATTTTTTTTTCTTTAAAGTCTAGCTGTAAAAATAAAGTCCTTCATCGTAAGCTAGTTTGCTTCGGGAGCTTGGTTCCCATGAGGATCCCCGAAGGAAGAGATGTTGGGCCTTTCATCTGCATGCTAGAACCCACCATGGTGGGGAAGCTCCGATTCCTTCGGATGCCAGTGTTCAGCTGGATGCCCCCAATGGCACTGGTCACGGCAGGGCAGCCCAATGGGAGACTGTCTGGTGCCAGGCCTCCAGGAACAAGGGCCCTCACTGGTCCTTGTGCCCCACAGAGAAGAGGTCCCTGGTCATCAGTTAAAGGAGGAGCTGATGTTTGCCCCGAACTCACAACTTTGGCAATACCAAATCTCTTGACTTTGTCCACAAGATTAAGGTTGGAAACAGACACATCAGTCTGACTCTCACTGTTCCTGATGTTCTTTTTATTCCTCACCTCCTTCAAGATTGAGCTAGCAGGCTTTGAAGCCAAGAAGTTGTCATAAGGTGGGCTGGTGCACTTGAACTCAAAAGACGGAGGGGATGAAGAAGGCGTCTGCATAGGTGAGTTTGGTGGAGTGGAAGGAATGATTGCCATTTTAGGGGGGTATGTGTTCAGGAGGGTGCCTTTGCTGGCTCTGTCCCAGCTCTGAGGATTGTATACTGCTGCTGAGATACCTCTTTCCTTCAGCAGCCACACCAGCCCAAGAGACGTGCTCATCGTTGTGGTGGATTCCCGGAGGTTAGTGAAGGATTCAGCCAGACTCAAACGCCGAGGAGTACAGGGAGTAGCCACTGGGGTGCCTTTCAAATTGCTAATGCTGCCACAAGCTGGAGTAGGTGCTGCGTTAAGGCTGAAAGCAGAGGAACAGGCAAGTTATTTTCACCACTAGGCAATTTAAACTAATTACTGCAAGCAAGATTTTTAACCCTGAACAGAGGCTTTTAGCCATTTGGAGAGTACACAGGAAAGTGACAGTTCCCAGCTCCTCACAAACATGATGATAAGGGCAAAAATGTCACCACTAACAAAATGCATCTCTCCACTTTCATACTTCACCACCCAGTCTCCTGGGATTAATGCATTCCCCAACACCATCACACTTCTGATAAACTATTAACAGATTCATGATTAACACCTTTTTTTTTTCCTGATACAATAGCTGTCACAACTCCCAGTTACTTCCATGAGACAAGAAAACTGAGGGACTTGACCAGTGGTATAAGCAAGACTGATTCACTTTTTAGTGTCTCTTCTGAGCCCACAGAACTGCTACCCCTTCCAGTACTGCTGCATCGTAGCAGAGTGACAAATGACAAGGGAACATATTTGCTACAAAAACATTTGTAGCAAAGGTGCTGGAAGCTGGCATTGCTACTGTAAGGTCAAACCCTTCTGTTGAATATGTTTTCAATTATGGGGAAGGGGGATCTGACTTTTGACAGAGATGCACATTGCTGTGAGCGACCCGATCTAGCTGAAGATGTCCCTGCACACTGCAGGGGGAGTTGAACTAGATGACCTTTAAAAGTCCCTTCTAACACAAACCATTCTGTGATTCTATCAGAAGCGAAAATACAGTCAAGCTCTTGGTTGTCAACTGGTCAATAGGTAGCAAACCAAGTATGACAAAGAGCCATTGTACTGTTAATCTGGTAAAATGTTAATTTCTGTAGTTTGAAACATGGCTAAATTTCTCCCCAATTCCAGTTCTTTCTTCTCAAAACAAAGTAAGTACAGACAGCTGACAAGAAAATGTTAAACGGGCAATAACATGCACATTTAGAACAAGTAGCAGATTTATATACCTATGTTTAGTGCTATCTTAGTACATTTTGTTTCCTTATGCACACTGCTGCTAGTTACTAGGGTTATGGTTTCTTCAGATGTATCAACCAACCTTCACACTGGTAGACTTGTCCTCTCCCCAAAAGCTGACCACCTGAATGAGCACAGACTCAATGCAGCACCTATTTCCAAAGAATTACCAACACAAAGGAGATGCTCCAATTCCTTTATGCCACAGTACGAGATCTCATGGACACTGAAGAGTTTTTCTGGCACTAGAGTGTAATTCTTAAAACACTTGTTCCTCAGATTACATCAGATGCAGCATGTTTATCTATGGATTATCCATACTTAAAATTTATGGCAGTCCAAGGTTACGGTGTACGGTTATCCAGAAACAAGACATGTGGGACATCTGTAACACTCCAAATTCATGTCTATTTGAGAGAATCCCAGGGGTTCCATTTATCTTTAAAAAAAACCAATCCACCTTTCATCTACTTCTAACCATGCCAAAATGATGATTTTTGCAATATATTCACACATGAAAAAGTTAATTCCATGGTATTATTTTCTAGACATGGATTCGTCTCCTCCAATTGCATTTAAAGGGTCATGAGCAATGCAGCGCTTGATGCTAACAGAGAATTCACTGACTTTGAGAGTTCACCACTGCTCAAAGAAGGAAATACTGCCCTTCATCATGCCAAGTTAACAAGAGAAGAGACACTCAAAGAGTCACATGAAAACCAAAGTCAGTGGAAGAGAGAGGAAAAATTGTATCAGCTGGCAGAAGGGAAAACAGGGGAAAGAACAGGATCTTTTCAGCAGAGCCACACTGTTGGGTCAGCTCAGGCACAACATGTAATTTCAACTTCAGCTGAGTTCTTTGTATCAAGAAATGAATCAAAAAGCAACCTGGCTGGATTTCCGGGCATAAACCTCAAGTCAAATAGCATCTTTCTTGCCCATATGGGCTAGATGATGTCTTGACTATAATTTTGCCATATGTGAATTAACTCCAGGAAGCCATGGCTACTGTGAATGTCAGGTTAGACATCCTGGAATGTTTTGTTCTGAGCCAGTTTCTGATGAGCTTAGAACTTTGTCCACTGGTATATAGCTATCAGCTGACACGAGTTAATAAAACACTACAAACTTTTGTCCAGTGATCTTCTAAAAAATCAGCAGTGCTTTAATATCTTTAAGGCACTTCTTAATTAAGGAAACATTAACCTGATGTTATGAAGTCTCAAAGTCACATCGTCATATCGTCTTTCCATTGGCTAAATAGGATCTGACCAACATGATCTCTCTACAGTGATTCAGAACAGTACCAACTTCTACTGAAAGCAAGTGAAACTGCCAAAGGATTTTTACCCTGCAGTTGCAGTTCAACAAGAGGAATCCGATATGTTCCTCCCTGTAAAGTGTAGTGAAACACACTTCTGACAAAACTAGTATTCAGATTGGTGTAATCTGAAAAGCAGCCTTGTTAAGAAGCTCTGGAATTGGTCTTCTTGCACCTCCATGTGCTGTGGCTGTCAATGCAAGTGGCAGATGTGCCACAAGCACATGAAGACAAGCTCTCTTCATCATTCTGCTTGGACTGAATCAGGGGCAGGGGAGAAAGACTCCTCATAGCAGAACTAAGGAGGCAAAGTTGAGTGGAAAGAGAAGTTAGATCACAATTCTTCTCTTCAGCATTGATTAAAGCTGCATCATAGCTCTACTTCCAGTTCACTGTGGAACAAAAGAGCAGTGACAGCCACTGTGAGGCAACTCCCACACTGGCTAACCACAGAAGTCTTGAAAAGCATGATAGAGGGGAAAGAAAGAATTTACTGCATGAACTGACTTTCTACAGGGTAGGACCAAGCATATTTTGAAAACCCAGACATAGAGTGATAAATATTAGGCTACTAAGATGACCTAGTCACAAGATGAAAACTACAGCACTACAATAGCTTATTAACTCCAACAGCTTCATTCTCTCCAGCTTCAGATTTCAGTTGCACAGGTATTTAGATTAGTATTTTTACTAATTTGTCAGCACTGGTACATACTACAGTGCAATAAAAAATCCAGATATCCCTGCAAGAAAGCAGTTGTTAAGTAGGTGTTGCCTTTTTTTAAAAAAGAAAAAAAAAAATTTTGGCATTTCTTTAACTGGGAAATATTTTCCCCATCAAATTGACAAACACTGCAGAGCAGCCTGAAGACAACACAGGAACACTCAGCCTGGCCTCAGCAACTCAGCCCAGTCACAGCTTCAGGGTTAGATTGAGAAAAGAAACAAATAAATGAGCACCTCATTTAGCTAGATGAAATTCAGTCAGGTTAGAGCATCACCTGGGTTAGAGGCAAGGTAAAACACAACCAGCTAGGTAAATACCAAGACTCTCTGGGTTAGCTGGTGCCACACACAGTAGCATTCCTTGTACATGACCCTGCCAATGCAGAGGCTGCTGGCAGCATTGCTCACCCCCTGCCACGCTGGGTCACAGTGTCTGCCCTACACCTCCTCTGAGCACAACGAGACATAAAGCAGTTTCCTCGTCCTCCTCACATGACCTGTGAAGAATCATTTATAGTTGGTAAGGACGAGCTCCTTAAACACATTTGCTGAAAACATTGTTTAGTTTGCTCTTTCTCCTCCTGAATGAACAATGAACTTTGGCGTAACTAAGGCACCTGAAAATGTATTGAATTTAGGTATTGGTTATGGCTGATTTGTTAGATTTAGTAACCAAGATAACAAAGGAGTTTATTATGACCACTATTAACAGCAATTAAACAATAACAACAAAACTAAAATGGAACTGCAGTCATATAAAAGGATCTCTTCAGTAACACTGTTGAGGGGAGAAGATGACAGATGACAGTAAAGAATCATCAGCCAGGCTGTGATTAACTAACTTAGTTCAGATAAGGGAAGCAGAAAAGTTACATTTAATCATCATCCATTTCTGTTCCACTTCACAAGTTTTCGTAACTCCCTTACTTTTCATGCATTCCTTAGGCTCACAGTGCCCATCTCATGTCTAAACCAATCTGGACACATAATCTCTAAATGGAGACCTACACAATGGTACAATCCCATACTGGTGCTGGGAGGGGCAGCAAAAGTGATTCTAAGCAGAAAAAACATTCTTTAAGTACTGATTTAAGGAAGGGAAGTTCCCTCTTTAGATATAGGGACAGTCTTTTTTGCAGGACGTGTTGTGAAAGTACAAATGGCAGAGGTTTTAAACCAGAAAAAGAGTAGATTTAGACTAGATAGAAGGAAGAAATGTTTTGCAATAGGGGTGGTGAAACACTGCACAGGTTGCCCAGAGAGGAGATAGATGCTCCATCCCTGGAAACACTGCAGGTCAGGTTGGACAGGGCTCTGAGCAGCCTGATCTAGTTGAAGATGTCCCTGCTCACTGCAGGACAGTTAGACTAGACGACCCTTAAAAGTTCCTTCAAACCCAAATGATTCTATGAAATTCACTCTCTCTGGTTCTCAGACCTTCACATTCTAAAAGGTTACAGAACTGCCTTCCATCTGCATGTACTGCCCGGACATCCCAATTATTATTACACCAGTTCATTAGTTTCAGTCTGGCTACTATAAATTCACTTCCAACAATTACACCAAGGCACAAAGCAGATGAATCCCGGTTTTTCATTAAGATATTTCCTCCTTCATTCCTCAGGTACTTCCTGGATTTTCTTACCTGTGCATCCCTTCTTCTTCTATGCCAAAGATTTAGATTTTTCCTCCCTGGAAAAATCTCATGTTTTTTGTGAGAGACCACACTCTGTTAATTCATGGAAGCCAACCTAGTTATGTCTGATCCTGTAATATTTTAACTAGAGACAAAAAAAAGAAGGTATTTTGGTTGGCTTTCTAAAATACTACATATGCCTCTCAAAATCAGGTTGAATTAACTCAAAATGGGAGGAATAGTTTGAGGAGGGTGAGCTAATTCACCAGTGCAGCTAATGCTTTTCTTCTGCCATTACTTTGCATTTCCTCACAGGGAAAACTCAGAGATCTGAGTGCTTTGCCATCACAGGAAACCCTTA
Organism: Bucco capensis; assembly: GCA_013396975.1. Taxonomy (NCBI): domain Eukaryota; kingdom Metazoa; phylum Chordata; class Aves; order Piciformes; family Bucconidae; genus Bucco; species Bucco capensis. Next base: position 42,943 of record VWZO01008910.1, on the reverse strand, counting down.
CCTTGGTGTGACTCTTGTGAGCTCATCAGAAGGGTGCAGAATGCGGCAGGTAGTGAAGGTGAAGGTGGAGTTGGTTTGTGACATGCACTTCCCAGGATGAGGTACTAAATTAAAAAAAAGCAAATTCTTTGCATTTTACACAGAAAAGGGGAAAAACAAATGTCTGTGTGCTGGTAAGACAGATGCAAAAAGTGATGAGGTACCTCAGACAGGATCAATGCAAAAACAGTAAAATACAGAAGTGCTACTGTGTTCTAACAGACACTTGTTTTCCAAAACAAACACATCAGGACTCCAAGACTGGAGCTAAAAGGGTCTGCTGAAACTTCCCTATGATCACTAGCTCAAACCAAATTCAGGCAAAACACTGCAAGCTTGAAATGAACATCAGAACTAGCAACTTCCTTCAGTGGGAAATTACGAGCAGTGTTTTCCAGTACCAGCTCAGGAGCACTAAGATTTTCTGAATGCTCCTGCATGTCAGCTTTTTAGATTGATCCATGAAGAGGTATCCCCATTACTTCTCAGTAATGGATCCAGTTTGCTAATGATACGGGAATATAGATTGTTGGGGTGGGGAGGGGATGGACGGATATCACTGTTTGACTTAGCACATCCACACTAACCAAAGTGGTGGGTTTTTGGATCCACTGCTGTGACACTTCTCTTGTGCAGGTGTTTAGGTTCTTTAAGAATGTATGTCTTCAGCTGCATAACAGCAGGTTTTGAAAAATTGTAAACAGTGTAGTAAATAATTTTCCTACAAACTTGGTTGTAAAGAAGCCACTTCCAGTATATCAGTAACTTAGGAAAGAAGCAATACAGATCAATTTAAAAAACGAAGGATGTGGGCCAATTTCTTTCTTTGTAGTAGAGTTACTCATGTGGCTATACTATCCTGCTGTATAATGCAGCTGTGGCCATTGCAGAATAACTACAAAATTTAAGAGCCATGCATCTGAAAAGCTCATTGAAAAACACCCAGAGTTAAATATTACAACAAAGATATCATGATTGCATAGGTTCTTTTTCTTAGTAACTAAACTTAGCAGTGGTCAAAAGACATGCACAATAAAACTTGTGTGCAGCTCCCTCCCTCTCAGTCCTGCCCAACCCTCTGAGCCATTTCTTGGTTAAGCCACATTTTAATACCACAGTACAAAATGATTCAACAGATTGCAAAGGACAGACAGACCAACTAGACCAGACACCATTCTGAACTTCCAGAGATGCTGAGCAGAAGCAAGGCAAGTGTTAATCGTGGCTGTGTTCCCTTTGTCATATAGAAAGTATCACAGCTCCAAAACAATGTGAGCAGTCACGTAGTCCTTTAAGAACATGTATAAGCAATGTGTGAAGGCCAGAGCATGGGGAGTGTGAACAGTGGAAGCAGCAGTGGCTAAGCATACAACGTGAGGTCATTTCTCGTTAGTGCTGGAATGTACTGCCATATGGTAAAGAAGGCTATTTCTAAAAACCCACTGGAGTGTCATGTTAACACACTCAAATGTTAGCACAGCATAAGGTAACAACAAGCTCTACTTCACCTCCAGAGATGGTAATTAGGGTGCTTCAGGAATCCAGTTTCTTTAGAGATTAGTGTGAGCACTACAAAAGCTATTACAAGGGAGCACAGCCTAGCAATCATGATTGTCTCCATATTGCAGAGATAAAAGAAAATCTGGAGAAAGAGCTCAAATAACTGGACATGAAAAAACTGGTTATTTAGAGAAAACAAAGGACTTCAACACAAATCAAGTAGAAACAATTATCCCTGGATGATGAATATAGAGAACAGAAGAAAGCAATGCTGGTTTAAGATTGCAAGCTGAACCCAAAGCACATAGCTGCAACACAGTAAGTGCATTTTCCCCATTGGTAATATCCATTGGGCATCCCCTCAGACTGGAAACAGGCACACTGAAGATATTTAGCTGCATTAGCAAAAGCAAAACTCATTGCTATTAATGAGTCAGAGATAGGAGAAGGCTGCTAAAAGTAGAAAAATCACTGAATAATAAGATGAAACAGATTGAAACTATTATTAATTAAAAAAAAAATAATCAATTTTCAAGGATGTATTCCACCCTCAAATACCACTAAGAAAGTCCTGTACCAGCTTCATCCTCCATCAGTCAGCAATGGGATGTATCATATTGCTGTAGCATTTTCCATCCTTTGGACACAATACAAAGAGAGTGAGAACCTGTCGCTGTAAATGAACAAAGTTTATAAAACAGAAATCAAGTGATTCATTCCTAGCCTAGTAATTTTACACAAGAATGGCCACATCCTCAGTTGGTACAAGTCTGTGAGGAAGTAATACAAAAGTTTATAACAGGAGTGACTACCTTCACATGCCCATACACCAAACTACTGTTTTCATTATAAACACATGCTCCAGGTGACTGTGTCTAAAATAAAATGTTTTATTTAAACCCTCTTTTTCAAAGCAGTATTCAATTAACAATGAGGCTTCATAGCTGTATGAAAAAGAATCTGTACATAAGTCAGTGTTTAACAAAAATTTACAGAAACATATTGAATTTTATCCATCAGGAAAACAAAGGAAACTATGTGCATTTTTCTCCTAAAATAAAATTCAAGCTAAACCTTAGATCGCTGCTGCATCATGTTTTATCTCTCAATCATTAATGATTCTTTATCTTATTAAGCTCTCTCAAACAATTTTTTGGCATTTTTGAAAAAATGAAAACCACATTATAACTGAAAGGGACTCTCCTGGAAGGACAAACACTGTTGTGAAAGCACCTTTTCAAATCCTGCAGAAAAAGGGCAGGTGCTAGTCAAACTGAGTGCAGAGAGCTCCATCTCCTGGTAAAACAGCTTTCTCCACTCAAAACAAAGCTGAAGTGAGAGCTGTTTGGGATCCAGCTTCAGCACTCAGAGCTTCTGGGCCATTCTGCTGGGTGCAAACAGCAAAACAGATGTGTTTAGGACCCCATACTCTGCTCATGGAACCCTCAAAAGATAGCTTAATCTGGATTGTCAACCAGCTCATGCAGAGAAATATATAAAGTTACAGTAGGTAAACTAGTGGTCTGCTCTACCCACAAAAAGGTGGCATTACAAATGGAGCCTGAGAAAGATTTAAGAGGTTATTTAGATTTGTTAGAGCTATGCTTAAACACCCTTAACTTTTGTACTATTGGTTCCAAACTCAAATTCACTGTTATACCAGATGAACAGGGTGGGTGCAAAGAGCTCACAGTGGCCAGGAAATCTTTTCATTTTATATAAACACCTATTCTGGCAAATATAGACTTACACAACAATGAACTTTAAAAAAAATATTAAAATAAATCCAGAAATCTTCAGAGTATGACTTGGTCTAGACTGGCAAAAAGGTAAGTCCAGCTCTGAAGCAAGCCACTCTGCTCATCATTTTTCACCATGTTTTAATGAAAGGAGGAAACCTGGTTCCCTGCTCTTTCAGCAGAGAGCAGTGGGGTTTGGGCATCACTTTAGCACAGGCTAGCATCAGCAAATTAACATTCCAAACAGCACAGACAGCAACTGCTGACAGACTTTTTTTAAAGAAATAATCCCTGTGAAAAATTCATCCCATTTGAAAATAAAATCTATTGAAATCATAGAATCATTCAGGCTGGAAAAAACCTTGGGATCATCGAGTTCAACCAATAACCCTACTCTACAAAGTTCATCCCTAAACCATATCTCCCCAACACCACATCTAAATGACCCTTAAACACATCCAGGGATGGTGACTCAATCACCTCCCTGGGCAGCCTAGTCCAGGGTCTGACCACTCTTCCTGTGAAAAAGTTTTCCCTAATGTCCAGTCTAAACCAACCCTGTTGCAGCCTGAAGCCATTCCCTCTTGTTCTATCACTTATTACCTGTGAGAAGAGACCAGCACCAACCTCTCTACAATGTCCTTTCAGGCAGTTGTAGAGAGTGATGAGGTCTCCCCTTAGCCTCCTCCAGGAGGCCCTTCACCAGCTTTGTTGCCTCCTCTGCACTCTCTCCAGCACCTCGCTATCTTTCTTGCATTGAGGTGCCCAAAACTGAACACAGTACTCAAGGTATGGCCTCACCAGTGCCGAGTACAGGGGGACAATCACCTCCCTACTCTTGCTGGTCACACTATTTCTAATACAAGCCAGGATGTCATTGGCTTTCTTGGCCATCTGGGCACATTGCTGGTTCATATTCAGCCGCTTGTCAATTAGAATCCCCAGGTCCTTTTCTGCCAGAGAGCTTTCTAGCCACACCTCCCCAACCCTGTAGCATTGCACAGAATTGTTGTGGTCCAAGTGCAGGACCCAGCACTTGGCCTTCTTAAAGCTCATCCTACTAACATTGGCCCATCAACCCAATCTATCCAAGTCTCTCTGTAGAGCCTCCCTATCCTCATGCAGACCAAAACTCCTGCCTAACTTGGTGTCATCTGTGAACTTACTGATGATACACTCTTATGTCTTTATCAAGATCATCAATAAAGATGTTAAACAGAAATGGTCCCAACACTGAGCCCTGAGGAACACCACTTGCAACCAGTCACCAGCTGGATTTAACTCCATTGACCACCACTCTTTGGGCTTGTCTGTCCAGCCAGTGCTTGATCCAGCAGATCCTACTCTCATCCAGGCCAGGAATAGACAGTTTTTCCATGAGAATTCTATGTGGAACAGTGTCAAATATTTATCAATACCTTAGTTCTAAGAAAACTTACAAAATGTACTGCTTTTCTGTACAATGGTAACTTCTTAGAATCATGTATAGTAATCCTGCTAACACAACGTCAACATAAGACATTCATTATGTGTTTTTGTGGTTTTAGGCATCCATTTGGAAAGATATCCATGTCATGGTTAAGGTCTAACCACAAAGTAAAAGAGATCCCATAATGCAACCAAACACAAGTACCAAGACCAGTTCATGCACCCAATACTAGCATGCAGTTAAGCACACGTTGAATGAAGTGTAGTCCTTTCAACTTCAAAAGGAAAACATTCATAGTGTTATTAAGTGCTTTGAAATGCCTTGTGGTTTTTTACAGGAAATCTGAAAGGCAATGAATAATAAAAAAAACCCAACAAACACCACAAAAAAAACCCCAGAAAACCCCCAAACAACAAACCAAACAAAAAACCCAACAGTCCCTTCCCTCAAAAGAGACTCTCTACAGTTTTATAATATACTACAGTTTCTTTCAAAGACTAAAAAGAAAAATTATATGTATTGTTACTAAAAATTTATGCTGCAAAAATTACTTGTCCTAGATGGTATTAACATCTCAGTGCCCTGTAACTTTTTACCATTCCAATTACGCTGAGAGTCTACACAAGTGATACACAAGTTTCAATCTATACCTGGGTATGAGGCTAGAATCATCTTCCATAAAATTCCTGAACCCACACACAGAATGTAGAACGGACCAACTGCAGGTCATAAATCACAAGTATGTTAATTTCTTCTCAAATGTTCAGGGTCATAATTGGGATACAATCTGCATGTATGGTGAGGAAGGGTTTTTTTTATATATCAGTGGATACTACTGGCTTCAACATAGGGACAGGAAAATTAAAGGATCCTAACTTTTTCTTATTTAGTCAGAATGACTTCTGACTCTATCCATCACTCAACAAGGAACAACTGATACTCTGTTGGCTACAAGACACCTTTAACACTACCAGCAATGTCTGCTTTCCTGAGCCTTGATGTTAAAACAACTTCTCTTGGGCTCATCTCGAGCAGCACTCCACACAACCAGAAAATGCCAGTAAGAATGGCACCTCGTAGTACTCTGACATAGACCATCATCAGTAACAAATGGTAAGATACCAGCCTCAAAGCACATATATCAAATGGAGCAGACACCTACCCAAAAGACTAAGATGACTTATGTTTTGTTGCCAGGTTAGAAGACTTGAGGCTGTAGCCTGGCTCACTCTATAGCCCGCCATTAGGAACTGTAGGGAGGTCTTTTCTGGCTTTTACAAACCTCTTGAACTACAGTTTTCCACCACGGAGCTGTTCTGGACTACAAGCAAAAGTACTATTGCTAAAGATTGTATCCAAGGTATTTCTCTCCTTCCCTTTTTATTTTACTTCCACATTCTCTAGCAAGAGTTTACATTATACATTGTTGCCTAGAATCTCCCTGGAAATCACACACGCAGTGAGATCACAACCTTGTGCTCCATGGGGCCATATGTCCATAGACACCCCTACCTGCATCACATTTCTAACAGAGAAATCTAGGAGAGGTGGCAAGAATGCTGAGGATTTTTTCCAGGAGGAGCAAATGGCTGCACAATGTTTAAATCCAAAATAAATGCGTAAGCTAGGCACTGCCACGTAAGTGCTTCTAGATCATCCACAATGATCTTCTCTTTGTACACCACCTGACAAATTGCTTCAACAAGCAGCAGCTGTAGCAGCATTTGAGCAACACAACCAATAAAATGATGTGGTAGCTCGTGGATACTCCTGAATCCTAAGCAGCTGGGCAATTTGAAGGAAGAACCAAGAACGGAAAATTAAAGTTTTCAGTTATTCTACACATCAAAGTTATTCACTGTGACCAATTTTTCTATTTCTGTAATGTCTTAATATTACTCAGCAAACAACACAAGACAAAATAAGATTACTAGGACAATCTCAGAGGTTTTCTCTACTTTTCCAATTTATAAGGTAGGGAATATGATTAAAAACCTTGTCTGGGATAACGGATAACTAGAGTTTTCCCATGCAAATAAACCGTATTCCCAGGGAATAACCTGTTAATAACACTGACCTGTATTCAAATGGCAATGGAGAAGGAAAATCGAGGGAAACAGTAGTCTTCCTTGCCAGTTTGTAATCACAGCACAAGACTACATTTCCTTTTTTTACTCCAAAGAAAAGTCTTCCAAATCATTACCCACAGAAGTTTTACTAATCCGTTCTTAAAGAATCCCAGAGAACTAAACCCGTAGCTGTATCCCCGTCCTATGTATAATCTATGACAAAATTCTTCATCCAGATTGTAACCTAAACAGCTTTTTCTGCAACTATTGTATCCTGAGCATATGAAGAACTGCTTGCTATCCTACTCTCTGCAGCAACATATTTTAAAATGAATCATGTGTTTTCTTGACTCTTTTATTCCTTAGACCCCCAAAAATGCCAGTTATTTCAGTCTTTTATTATTTCAGTCCATGTGTCCTAAATCACCATCTTTTCTTGCTATTGTTGTTCAGCATCTTCAAAGTGACTAAAACCTGGATAATATCCAAAACTGTATGCAACTCTTGTAGAGGCATTATCTATTCCAAATTAATATAAAAAATTAAATAATCATTAGCCCTAGGTAACAGACCTCATACAATAAAGACAATTTTTGCCAATGGAAAGGGAAGTTGCAGGGTTTGAATGTTCAAGCACTGGAACAGGCTGCCCAGGCAAGTGTTGGAGTTATCATCCTTGGAGGGATTTAAAAGACCTGTAGATGGGCTCAGGGACAGAGTTTAGTGGTGCTGGGTTAATGGTTGGAGTTGATGATTTTAGGTCTTTTCCAACCTAAATGATTCTATGATTTTAAGTTTCATCTTCTTACAACTGAGTGCAAAAAGAAGCTTATATTCAACAGCTGAAAGCACTGAACTGCCATTTCAGTGAGAACTGAGGATACTCTGCACTTCACACAAATAACAGATATGTTACTGTCTAGCCCTAAAACAATTTAAACTTTGTAAGACCTGCCACAGAATAAATTTTGATTTATTCCAGAAAAAGGAGGGGGAAATTAAATGTCTTCATTCACAGTAGTTATGTAAAAACAAGAAGCTTGAAGAAAAAGAAGTTCTGATAATTTTCTGATTCTGGACTAAATATAATTCTTTACTAATTTTACTAATCTTTTTCTTTACTAATTCTTAATGAAGACTGACACCCCTATATAGCTTATTAAAACAAAACAAACAAACCAGAAAAGAAACCACACAAAACACACCTATAGCCTGAGAATCTGTAATCCTGTTCATTAATAGACCACAAATGTCAGCTCAGTATTTAAAAACTCATGCAGTACTACATCACTTACTTAGAAATGTTTAAATCTTAATATGGTATAAATATGAAGGACAGAATTTAATAGTGGTGGTGGAGCACGATTGAGGGAAATGTCATTATTCTCTGCATAAAAATAGCCTCTCAAGTCTTTATCTCGAAAGGAATTTAAAACCAGGTAACTGTATCTGAGGTAACTGAATTAAACTTGCAGAATTTCTTTGCTTGATTTTCAAGGCACTTCCATTTGTTTCAGCAAAGGCAATTTAGAAGCATGTTTTGTCATCATTTAGTCTTTGGTATTTTTCCCCAGAGTACAAAAATCTAAAGCATCGCATCACGTCTTATGACCAGTCAGAAGAATATCTGCACTAGAGGCATACAAAATATATATTGTCTATATATTATACACACTGAAGAGCACACACCAAATACACATACAAGTTCCATACATGCCACACAAGGGTTTGTGAATGAACCAATTCCTTTTAGCAGCCTTCTCTTATCAAAATAGAGTAAAATATTGACCACAGATGCTGTTACTGAAAAAAAGGTCAAATTAAAAGATTATTAAATTTCTTTAATAATTTTGAGCCCATGTCAGAATGGTTATGTTTTTACTATTGCACGCATTAACGTGCAGATGCTACACACAAAGCAATACTATGGATGCTGTTCTGGAGAGATGTGAGAATGGCCCAGTAATCAAAATCCTGTAAAGATGTCATTTTCACTGGACTTAATGAGTTTCCCTCACCAGACCCCTCATCATCGTCAGTCGCGGACTCCTGCATCTCCTCTGTGAAAGCCTGAGATTGGCGGGGGTTATTCTTGTTCTCTGAAACAGTCACTTGTGCTTGTGACCTCTCACCTGAGGTCTCTGTGTGCTGAACTGGCGTCGAGGTAGTTAGGCCCTTGTAAGAAATGTCACCTGTCTCATCTTCCTCATAGTCATTAAGGCAGTATACTTCATCCAGGTCCAAGTCCAGGGTCCTGAAGCCCTTTGTGACAACCCCAGGCCTTGGGTCCAGGATCCCACCCAGGTGAGGCTGAGCCAGCTGCTGCCAGTGGTGCAAAGTGGCAGAACCTTGAAAGGGAACAGAAAGAAAACCAAAACAATTCAGTAATCAATCCAGGACCTAAAAAGGTAGAAAATCCCAGCTTCTTTATCCAGAAGACCAAGCCCTTAATGTTTCTGGGTTTAGCATTTCTAGGAAGGCAAGCCACAAATCAAAACCGCTTCACCTACTCTTCAGCATTTCCATATCAATATGACATAAACTTCCATAGGCAAAGCTTGGCAGTGAGATGTGGCATATACTTGTGCACATGTACATCCCCTCCCCATCAATATTCTCATCCCCTTAAATTCACAGGATAAAGCTGAAGCAGAAAGACTTTATATTTAACAGTTCATTTGCACACCATCACAGAAAGCTCTAAGAGTAACATATACCACATATTCCCACATTAAGCTCATGCTAAGAAAGGTGCTGAAAACCTGCCAGAATTTATTACTGATGGCAGGCAGGAGGACAGCTGCATAGCAATTTCAGCTTTCTCCCACATGTTAGAAAGCCACCTCAACTTCAGGCCCGTGGAGGCAACTAATACCTCTGATCATCTGACATCAAGTCTAATACTCGTATGGCCCTTAGCTGGGGCCCTATGCTACAGGAACTCAGGTACTATATAGCTAAATGCTACCGTACCTGCAGCTTTATCCTTGGCCAAAAAATGTTTTGAGGGACAAAAGAGGCGCATTTTACAGAGAAAAGCATTTGATAATCAGTGTTCAACGGGAAACAATTAATCAAAACCAGCAGTGTACCAGGTTAAATTGACATACCCACTGAAATGGTGAGAATTTATCTGATTCCTCAAGTAGTGATTAAACACCACTCCATGGACCTACATTATCTTATGTGCCCACCAGTCAGCAGTGTGTTATATCTATATATTCCAGGTTCTATGACACAAACAAAACATCTCTACTTTTATTTCTGCCAGCTCAAATCAGAGCAGTTTTCGGTTTTTACTCCTACCCCCTGTCCCCAAAGCAGAACACTGTCTCATTCAACAAGCTGGCCTACACATGCCTCACCACTACGCAAAGACCAAGAAAGTTTCATTCTTTGCACAGTGTATGTAAAAATCTCAACCACTGTGAGAACTAGGGAAGGGATGGCACTTATATGCATTATTTTGCACCTGAAAAAATCCCATGGAATGAGAAAAACTGTCATTTCACAATAAGGATATTGCAATAGAGGAAGCATTTTGTAAATAGGAATTGATCAGTGAGTAACTAAGCCTATCTCATTTTTTAGAATCTGTAAATTTTAGATCAGATTACTGCTAGATTACTTTGGATAACAACCCTATCTTTTTTTTTTTTTTAAAGTAAGCTTTGAGGGACTAAAAAGGATTGGTACTCTTGAGGCTAAAGAAGTAGAAACCATTATTATCCCAAAATAAATAACTGTAGGGAAGAGACATCCCTCTAACTTGTATTTATTTCTGAATTCCTACAAAGTCCAAGTTGTTTGCTTCTGTATAAAAGAAATATTCCAGGATTTCCAGAAGTGCCAGACGCTGTCAAGTCTTTAGCAAGGAGCAGAGTTTTGTTGCATGACAATAACCTCAAAAATTAAAGAACAACAGAAATCAAAATTTCTTCCTGCACTGCATCAAAGTGTAGAATCCTGTGACTAATTAACTTCTACATGCAAGCCTTTCAAGATGGAACCTTTTTCACCTTAAAGCTCACCAAAACACATATACTCAGAAAAATTCTGCAGAGTAAGATCATTTCATTGATATTACGGAATATCTTTCCTATGGAGGAAATATTCATCAGAATATCTGCATTTTGAACTTTAATTTCTATTGACACTACACGTTATTAATTTCTTTCAGAAAAACTGGACATCAAAGTGGCCTAAGCTTCATCACAAAAAGGAGCATATCAGAGATGAATCTCCACTTTAACTTTGCCATATAGAAAAACAACACAAATGCAGAAAGCAATGCAACAGCTGTAAACTCTTTTATGATTTGTTTTATATATATATATACACACAAAAACACCCCAAAACCCAAAAGGCAGCAATAGCCAAATGAAGAGGGGAATGATACAACACCTTAGCCTGTATTCAGTCCCAGGTTCCTACCGGACAGTTTTCTAAACTACATTAACAGAAAAAGTTGGCAGGAAGGAATTACTATGCAACAGTGGGACTGCCAAGCTGAAGCAAGAAGAAATAGAAGAACAAAATCAGCATATGAATAGAGTAAATGAAATTTGTTTTTCTGTTCCTGCTATCTGTATGATCACATGTATAGCATGGGGGAAAAGCTTAGAAATGCACTATGTGCTGCTGCCACAATTGCAACAAAGTAAGGAAGGACATCATAAGCTCAAGGTGCTAGTTTTCCTACAGGACATCTCAGGGAGTGCTACTCTATGCTCATGGCACAACAAGCTGCAGATGCACAGTTTAAAAACAAAGCAAATCAAATAAACCCACGAGACTGTAAATAAAGCAATTCATATCAAGCAATCGTTTGTTTTCCAAAGGTGCAAAAGAAGAAGGTTCCTTTCTTGTGCTTCTGTCACCCTAGTTATTCTACTGCAGGATTTAAAAGATTGCTTTAAAGGAGCAGAAGCCATTAACCTGAAATTTATTATAGAATTGGTTTTTATTTGTTCCATTTTACAGCAGGAGAATCCTTAAGAAAACAGTAATAAAAACTAAAGGCACAACCACTGATAACAGTCTGCAGGCACAGCAGACTATTTTGCCCTAGTATTCTGAAACTATCCACCAAGTTGAAAAAACATAACTATTAAATATCATTAAAAATACTCAGAAAAGAAATTAAGCCAAAGTGAGGAAGAGAATCAAACATGTATTTAAAAGGAGATACCAAACACTAAACTTATGAAACAGGTAAACACAAACACACTACAAATGAGATCTAAAACCAAACACGAGAAGCACTTTAAAAGGTGAAATAATTTTTAAGGAAAAAAATTACTAATGAGCTAATGAACAAAACCAGGGGAAAAAAAACCCAGACAGACAGAAAGATGATGAAGATTTTAAGAGTTTATTGGAAGAAAAAAGCAGATATAATGGGATAGTGACAGAAATCTATTACAATGGTAGCGACAAGTAACTGAAACAAAGCTAGATCACCCCTTCCCTCATGTGGTACAAGGATTTTTAAGACCATTTCAAAGCAGTCAAGAAAGCAAACTAATAAAATCCGTTAAACAGTACGGACTTTCATTCGAATAGGTAGATACAGCACATCACTTTCTTCAGGACACAAGAAGGGTTATTTTTGCTTCTGAATATGCATCATGCTAAATGCTCCTTTACAGATGAAATAAATTTGTTCTAAAAAGATGAAAAAATGGAATCTTTGCAATTAAAACACACACAATGTAATGTAACACAAGAATTCTGTTAAGAGAGAGAAAGTGAAAACAAAGCCTAATTATGTAACTAGTGCATCTGTCAAGTACTACAGGAAAATAGCTTCATTTTGTTTAAAACCTGAAGGGATTTACTCAACTAGCTTCCAGCAACAACCTGAAAGGCAGCCTATACTATAATGTGTTTTGTCAGCTTTGTTAGACAGACTACAGAAATGCACTTTGAAATAAAGCTCCAGCCCTGACAACCATCAACCTATATCTTGCCTTTTTCTGAGACAGTATACGGAGGAAACCAAAATATTCCACACATTAAACCCAAAGCCATAGAGACTCATGTGTCTCTATGTCAATGAGTCACTCAGTCAATGCCCAGAGGTCATTTTGAATCACAAAAATAGTTTTATTAGATCAACCAGACTATGTGAAGCAGGTAAAGATGGTTATTTGCAGAACTGACATTTCAGGAACTCTAGCTGATTAGATTTCAATACTCATCCACCTTCCTTCTCTAACTATGAAACTGCAACACTGAGATGTATGTCAGGTATAAAGCTGTACTGCTGATGCACATGTGGCCTATAACATTTATTTTACAGCCTTGACTGGAATTGTTTCCTAAAACTCTTAAGGCTTCTGGAAAAATGCAGTAGTTAGAAGATTTCAAACCAACAGCGTGGATTACTGTCTCTAAAGTAAAAAGAGTATGTATTGCAAAGATTTCCTGCTTTCTGGTGATGGATAAGAGACCATAAAGAGTCACTAAGAAGAACAGATAAAGGCCGAGGCCCTTTATTATCACCTTCTAGTGGTTTCACAATCTGAAGCTTTTCTGGCAGGTAGGAGCGGCTGCTGATAGACATTCCTGAATATCCAGTGAATTCTGAAAATCTGGAGTGAGTTCCCAGTGACATGATGCTCTCGGTGGGGGTAACAGAACCACTGTGAAGTTCACCCTTTTCTGCAAGTTCCCGCAACTTCCTTTCCTGCTCCTCTTCAAAGAACTTTCGCTCTGAGAGGTAATTCTCCCGCCTGAGGGACAGCCTACGAAGGGCAGTCTCTAGGTCACTGGAGCCTGGAGTCCCTGGAGTTCCAGGCTTCTTCATTCTGTCTTCATTTCTAAAACATAACAGAGGACACACACACAGAAACAGGAAAAAAGGAGGGGAGAGAGGGGAAAAAACATTCTTAGAGATGCTTAAAACTTCCGCATAACAGTTTTAAGACATTCACCAATACCTTTGAATTTCCACATGTGACAACAGCTTGCTACTCATCCAGAGAGCTCAAAGGCAAACATCAGTATTTTCTTTCCCATTCATACTAAAATCATTTTGAATCCTGCCTGGAAACTCCTGGTTGGAAAAGTTATGCTTAAGAGCTTCCTACCACAAACAGATGAGAGACGTCTACTTGTTGTTTGTCTCTTCTCGTTATACAAACTCAAGTAAGCAGGCCACATCTTACAGGGCAAACGCCACAAGACTGTCATGTTGACTCACAAGAGTGTATTACACTGACAAATATTAATTGCTTTGGGATATTAAGTCATTTTTACAGGTAAGTATAGACAGCACAGTGTGGAGCTGTACTGTGGGAAGAGACAACTAGCTAGAAGAGAAAAGTTCTGATTGGTTTCATTCGCAAGTTTTTGTATCAGGTAACGTATAAACACACACAGTTTATTTATTTATTTTTAGGCTCAAAAGAGTTAGCTATAGCTGCAGTTTAGATCAGAACTTCCTGGCTCTAATGTAAAATGGTGAAAATAACAATTAGTTCTAAGTGTTGACCCACAGTTGCAAAGACAAAGGGTGGGTTTACATCATCTGGTGATGCAGCACCTGAGAACAGGTGCGAGTTAACATACGGTACTTTCAGAAAGCTTTGTTTTGTACATAAACTTGAATGCTCAAGAACTAGAAGCACAGAACAAAGTAACTTTTGAAGACATTTTGAAGACTTTTGAACACTGTAAGACAAAAAGAGCAAAATAGAAACACGTTGTCTTTATATCAGAAACAAAGCAAAAGCAAAGTCCAGTACTGACCCATTGTCAGAGGATTCTGTTTCTAGGATGATGCTATTGGTCTTATTGTCTATCATAATGTTAGAGATGTCTCCTCCATAGAAACTGGAACGTGGAGTGCTGACACAGCTAGAAATGACTGAGTTCATAGCAGATGACTGGTTAGAGCCTGGAATATTCATTGGTGACGGAGTCATGGATCTCTGCTTGACAACTTGGTTAACATTTCTCACTGTCTCGAAGACCCGCTTCTGATGACTGGTAAGACATACACACAGTTAATCATCACACAGTGCTTTCTTACCTCAGGAAGGAACAGAGAAATAGGTAACAGCTTGTTAACAACCCTTCCTATTCACACCAACCACCCTGTCTTTATAGTTCCTGTACAGTAATATGCATAGGGTCTTCTACGTGCTAGAATTCTGGCCATTACATTCAATACATTAATATAATAATTCCATCATTCCAGATATTTCAGACAAAACATTTGAGAATTATGTGCATGGACCTGCTCAAATATTAATAAAAAATAAGAGTGTTTCAGTACATCAGCTATGCCTTAAAGTCATTGTGTGGAAATGCGTTTTTAACAAACAAAATGATCTCCATTCAGTTCTTAACTATGAACTGTCTGAACACTTTTAGAAAAGAATTCAAGTTTATTCTAAATAGCTCTCTGCAAGTAAGTAATGTGTCTTCTCTTTTTGAAACCAATTTTCAACCCCTTAAATAGCATTTAAAAAAAGTCAGAAATATCAGAAATATAATTGACCAAAAGAACTTAGAGCTGCTTCTACTATGTCCTGATATCTTAACAAACATTGCTCATTTGCCTCAAGAATGAGGTCAGATGATACTTCAGCAGATACGTCTTGATAAAATAAAACTGCCCCTACATCATGCTACAGAAGTGCCATTGCTGTTTTGTTTTACAGTGCAACAACAGCTGAACATTAGAGCAGCACATCCCTTCTAGCTTAAAGGCAACACTGTCAGGGGATGACAATTACAGGATGCTTATTCTATTTATTGTCATTCAAATTTCTTTTCCAGCACTCAAAGTTGCAAACTTCATGTGTAGGCTCCAAGTCTATAGTTGTTTATGTTTAAGAGGTTGAATCTAAGAACATCTATCAAGTCCCACAGAGTTACTACTGCTGAGCAAATAAAAATCAAGACAAACCATTGAACCAGAAAACTTATCCTTTTTCTTTGGTACATGCATAGCAATATAAAAGACCTTCTAAAGAAGTTAAACTATTCTTAAGATAGATTACTCTGGAATGAGGAAATGATCCCATGGGGTTTGAGCATTCTCTCCTCTTTCTGATCTTACACTTTTCTAACCAGAATTTCACTCTGCCAGGGCCTCACTTACAATTCTTGGCTTGTGCTCAGAGAAGTTTGTGTCAAGCTTTTTGTAAATATACTGAGAAGGTTTCAGGAAAGTGGCTATTGTACCTTCCTCAACTGTCCTTTCTTTGTAAACTCTGTTTCTTTTAACAGACCCTGTAAGAAGGATTATCTTGTTTCAAATTAGCCAGTCCACGCTTTGTACAAATACGTGAGATAAATGTACTGCAGTACACGTGCAACTGGCATCAGTAAGGCCATTTCTGCCAAGCTGTAACTACCTATAGCTTTTAGACTGTCACAAGTACTTAACTTGTTTCAGACCACTCTCTTGTTTAATTCAAGAGAACTTTAGCACAGGCATAATGGGCATCACACTGCAAGTTACGCAACTGCTCTGAATCTCTTTCTGAACTGATGTTCTACCTGTAAAAATTGGATTACAGCAGTAATAACCTGGTAGCTTCTATTATAAAACCTGAAGAGAGAACTCTAGAAATTGAGCTGTCCCCTACCTGAAGAAACCAAGCATGGTAACAGACAAGAAAACAAACATTTTCTTATTACCAGAATCATACAGAATGTGAAAGAAAAATTCCTAAGACAAGCCAAAACCTATGGATATTTTCTTTTGGTAGCTTCAGCAGGAAATATAACCACTCCAAAGAACACACAAATTATTTTTCTTTCTCTCTATTATTCACATTCTGCCAGAAATATTTCTTGCTAAATCCTTAGCTCAACTACTTCTTGTCTTTTCTATTCTCATCAACTAATTATTAACTTCAGAAAGAATCAATCAATTGGGAACCAATTCTTTTTAGTCATACGCAAAGTCAGGAGAGTCAGGTTCATCTAAATGCAGTTCTTTCCTCATTGACCCTTCTATCTCTGCTGCCAAAGAATCCTGTTAAAAATAAACACAGAAGAAAAACAAATACCACAGTATCAATAAGTTTTCCTGACAGAAAATAATTAATTACTCATACAAAATAATTAATAATTAGTAAGGTATCATTCCAGGAAAAAAAGTAAATTTTAAAAATGAAAATTTACTGGAAAGCTGAAGAGTTATGAATATAGCCAAATATAACATCTGTCAAAGATCTTAAAAGTCTCTACAGATAACAATAGAATTCAGCTGCCCCAGTTTCCCAGACTAGGTTTTCAAGTTTTGCTGAAGCTGTTTTCACTTAAAATAAACAGAAAACATTCTTTCCATTCACAATATTACCCATCTACCCACAAAAAAGACACGTCCCTTGGCATAAAGCGTTATATACTTTTCCAGTAGGGTTAAAGGTGACAGGCTATCAATTTTCCACTGCTGTACAGTTAAGTTCTACCACCTAAAGGTAGTTAAGTGCAGGGTTTAAGTGTCAAACATTCACAAATCTGAATGATCTTTGATCTCATGATTCAACACTTTGAAAATTATTCTTATATGAACCAATACAAACCTATCTCAGCACAAAGAGCTACAAACAAGCATTTTTTGCAGGTTTCAACTGCATTTGTGCAAGTACAACTTGTATTATTAAACGTCTGCACTTTAAGTTGGCTTGTGCTCAGCCTCAGAAGGGAACACAAAATGGCAAGCTAAGACTTGGTTGACAATTTCCTTTTTCTGAGCACAAACCTAATCTGTGTTCTTCTTTAGCAGTTAAGATGAAACATGGCTAAACACAAGGAGGGCCAGATTCTGCTGCTTGACTACATTAATGTAAAACAAAAGAAACCTCACTGATATCATTTCCCTCAGAAGTAATGGAATTATTCTAGAGACAGGCAGGCAAGCAGAGGTAGGCATTAAGCTTACTTAGCCATTTTTATCCACTCTTTTTTCCTCATTTGGTGGATAGCACTGTACATTCCCCATAATTTAAACATACGATGTCATAATCAAATGAAAATAAGCAAGCCAAGTTGATAATGCCAGTGACACTGCCATAATCGATGCTGTCAAAATATATATTGGCAACAAATATTCTTTTAATGAACCACTGAATTTTCAGTGACCCTAAGCCAAGAACATACATGTAACCTGTTCAAGTACTGAAGAACTACAATCTACATCATAAGTGACTAGAGGGATGCCATGTTCAGAAAACATTATGTCATCAGGAAGTTTAATCTCCAAGGATATTGAAGAAAAGTGGGAAACTTCGACTGAAATCTGCCAACACAGTACAGGAGATTCATAACAAAGAAGGATAGAACTGTGTAACAGCCTATTAATGCTACCCATGATTCACCACATCAGCACAGCCAGCTGTAGGTTCTATATAATACTGCAGTAAACAAAAAAAAAGTAACTGCACAGCACCACTGTTTCAGAACCAGGTATGCAAAATGGATCACTTAGGTATCCTTTAACACTATATAAATACACATTTCACACATATTCATATCTGGCCTAGCATCCTATCCTATCGAAGCTGTAAGGCAGATGCAAATATATTTCCTTTGGTTGGTTGTTTCTTGGTGTGTGGAGGTTTTTTCTCAGATCTCCTTACCATAGGGAAGAGACCAAGAGAGTGGTACCGACGTGATATAGCATTTGGCATTGTCTTGTTCCTAAGGTTTTTCAGTTCTTCTTGAGCCTCATGAAGCATTTCCATGCACTCTGCATACTTGTCTTCCAGCTCCCGCAACTGTAAAATATAGAAAACAATCCAAGACCCTTATGGACTGCACTATGATCACAAAAAACCTGCAACTTCTTTTAACACTGGTAAAGGATAACGATGTAGGGAAGAGATATTGCTAATGTCTTTCCTAAGAAAGGGATGGAGAAGCATCAGCTCAATCTTTGTGGAGCACCACAGAAACAAAAGGCCTATCAGCAGGAAAAGCTTCCATGAGCATTCCTGCCTTAAACACCATGTAGTCCAAGTACAAGATAAATCCTAAGGGGACCAAGCTGTATTCATTCCATTTCATTCATTTTGTTCATGTGAATGTAGCACCCAGAAGACAGCCAGCAATCCTGGATTGCCTTTGGTTTACTCACTGAACAAATACAGCACGAATGAGCTCTTCTGTGTTATCTCATTATTCAGAATTGGCTTAAAACACCAAACTAAAGAAGCCAGCCTCTAATGGAGTTCCTGTAAAGCCCATAAGCTTATGCTTTTCAAAATGTGTGCCAGTTGAAGGAGGAGAAAATAGAAAGGCAAAGGTTTTGAACTCTATCAGGAACAGAAATATTCCTTCATTCCACACACATTAGGAAAAATTATTTAACACTTCTGATCCAGCTTAGGCCAAAACTCTTGTGGTAAAGTGAACAGCCATTGCTCTACTACTAAATTACTGTAATCCTAAGCAATGTCCTCACCTCTGCTGTGAGCTGCCTCTGGGCATCTTTAGCTGCTCCCAAATGCTGGACAAGTTCCTCATTTTCAACTGCACACTAAAATATGCCAAAAAATGTTAGAAAGAGTTTGATTATGTTTGTATCCCACACTACAAATAAGAAAACTGTAACTTTACTCAATACCCTTTTTATAGCAATATTATCCCACACATTAGTTTAAAAACATTTAAAATGTTAACACAAGAATGCTCAGCAGAAGTCTATGCCCTGCTAAATGAACCTCAGAGACCCTAAAATCATAGAATCATAGAATTGTCAGGGTTGGAAGGGACATTAAAGATGATCTAATTCCAACCCCCCTGCCATGGACAGGGACACCTGGCACTAGAGCAGCTTGCTCCCAGCCCCAGCCAGCCTGGCCTGCAACACTGCCAGGGCTAGGGCTGCCACCATCTCTCTGGGCAACCTGGCACAGTGGCTCAGCACCCTCATGGTGAGGAACTAGTAAATGCCCACTGAAATACATGCACTGACATTCTTGTCTTACCAAAGTCATTAAGTTCAGTGCAGAATTTCAGATTTAATATCTGAATATTTGTATTTGATGTATCTATCATGCACGCATCTTTTACAGTAGTCTTGCAACTAGATTCCTTACAGCTTTTGCCTTTTTCTGCAGATCGACTATCTGAGAGAGAAGATGAGTGATTTCTTCTTGCTGCCGGGCAGCATCTTCAGTTTTCTTTGCTAACTCTTCAGAGATATTGGCAATCTGGATGTTTGCATCTCCTTTAAGATAAGTGATTACAATTAACATTGCAAACACAAAAGCAGAGAAGTAAGCAGAAAGATGTAATTGTAAAACCTCACTTGATTCAGCAGAATCCTGCCTCAATACACAGCAAAGGAGTTTTGATAAACAAAAGTAGGACACAAAAATCAGAAAGAAAAATTGCTCACATTGTCAAGAAGGCTGTACTTTCCCTTAACACTAACATTTTCAATGCAAAACTATTTTGCAACCAAGAAGATTTAGCTTACAGCCAGAATTTTCTGCTGTGAAATTAGAGCTAGAATTTTTTTCCTCACAACAATTTATATAAGGAAAACAAGTACCACAGAAAAACATGAGTGACTGATCTTATTCAAGTTTTTTTTTGTTTTTTTTGTTGTTGTGTTTTGTTTTCTTTTGGTTTTTGTTTTTTTTTTTAATGGAACTATCTGAAATGAGAAGTGAAAAGAAATTGGGACATACTTAGCTCTTTTACACAGTCATTGACAAGCTGTTGTTCTTTCTCTTCATAAGTAATAGTTTCAGTCTTCAGCTGACAGGCCTAGTCAAGAAATCCACATCAAATATGCCACATTAGCTCGTTTAGTCTTTGCCAGTCAGTTGCTGCATTTCCATCTGCTTCAGAAATACAAGCTTATCTAATCAACCCTCCAAGAAGACAGTGACAAACTATGTTTTTTTGCCTGCTCTCCTCCTATTCTGGCAAAAGGGGCTAGGTGAACATATTATCACTATATCCCACTAGATGTCACTTGTGTACTTGCATATTTTACACTAAAAAAAAAAAAAGAGAGAGAGAAAAGCCCTGAATATACAAAAGACTGCTATGCAGAGCTTGACCTGATCATCTGAACAAAGCTAGGTACCACCACAAACTAATTGAATTAAATATTCAAGCATTTAAAAAAGTACTCAGCTAAAAGTTCTGGCAATGTAGTAATCGTACATCTCATATAAAACATCAGTGCCACCTCCTTCCCTGTGTTGCTTTTTCTGCTCCAGTTCTAGGATTGCCAAGAGAAGTGTGGCTACACCCAGCTGGTTCTGTCTGGCACCACCTTGGTAGTCTGTAATCTCTTCCAAATGCTGGGGCACACACAGCCACCCACAGACTGCATCTGTACAGAACTGCGGAGCTCAGAGGTTTGGGATTTAGCTTCATTCTGTGCCTTGCTGGCGCAGACTGAATATCCTTGGAAAGGAAGCCAGTGCAATGTGGGGCTCTCCTATCAGCTCCTGACACAGTGGCTCTCTCAGTTCTAACCTTCATTATCCTTAAGCCATATATTGTTCATCTTACTTGTGCTACTTCTAAATGAATTACTTTCATTGCAAGAGACCATTAAGATCATCAAGTCCAACCACTAACCCAGCACTGCCAAGTCACCACTAAACTATGTTTATCAGCACCACATCTACAAAACTTTTAAATATCTCCAGGGATGGTAACTCCACCACTGCCCTGGGCAGCCTCTTCCTGACAACCCTCTGGTGGAAGAAATTTTTTCTAATGTCCAATCAAAACCTTCTCTGGTACAACTTGAAGCCGTTTCCTCTTGTCCTGTTACTTTTTACTTGGGAGAAGAGACCAACACTCATCTTGGAACAACCTCTTTTCAGGTAGTTGTAGAGAGCAAGAAGGTTTCCCCTGAGTATCCTTTAGGCTAAACAACCCCAGTTCCCTGAAATGCTCCTCATAAGACTTGTGCTCTACACCTTTCACCAGCTTCACTGCCCTACTTTGGGCACATTCCAGCATCTCATTTTTTAGACAGATGTTTCAGAGACTGAATCATCACAAGCATACAGCACTCGCCATTATGTGGTATCTTGGCCAAACATGTGACACTAGTTATTGGCAATGGGCCCTGCATTTGCAGCAGAAAATGGTAATGATCCTCTGTTTTCATACATTCATTCTTAGCTCAAAAGTATTTCTTCTGTTATACTCTCATATGTTTGCAAAATGGTAACATGCTCCCGAAGTTTGGAAGTTGCATTGAAAATAGAAAATTATTCATAAGATATTCAATTATGTAATGTTATTTCTGACAGACAGGGAACAGTAAATAAACTTCTAAAACCAGCATTGCCTGTGAAACAAGTGGAATAGAATATTATCAGAAATAAAAGGCAAGAAAAATATATTCAACTTAAAATATTAACTGCATGACATGAAACACAAATTTAAGGTATTCAATGCAAATTTAGGCTGACAATTTTTATTTTGAACACTGAATTTGTAACAGAGAGACCATGCCAGCCTACAAACTCCAGATCTGCAGCTCAAGCCACTTGTATCTCCCAGGTCAGCCCTTTAAGACCCGTTTCAAAGTGCAGTGCTGAACTCCAAAACCTACCCGTGCTCCTGCATGTTCTTTTGGCAAAGAAACTGCTTTGTGTGTAGCTTCATGTAGTTTCCATGTTTCAGCCTTTCCATCATTTAGAAGGATAAAGGATGGTGATTAAACAGCTATAAAGATCTGTGTCACAAGTGGAATTATATACTCTTAATCAGATTCTCTCAACTTTTAATACACACTTCTTAATACCTGTGCTTGGGCATTTAAATGAACAACTGTATTAAGCAAAACAAAGGGAGCAATTTCACCTCAGATCTAAGCACAACATTCTCCTCTTCAAGGTCCTTGAGTTTCTTTTGAAGAGAATCCAAATGAAAGTAGTTCTGGACGGAGGAGGAAGATTCATTCCTCTTCAGCCTTGTAATGAGAACAATAGTTTTAATGCATTTTCACCTGTACTGTGCCCAATATCACAGAAGAACAGACTGAACAGAGGTCTCAAAACCAAACTAGAGCCACATGAAATACAGCTTGTACATGCCAGTATGTTTGGGCAGCAAATCACGTATTTGCAGTGATTCTTAGAACATTTAAAAAAAATTATTTATTATTGTTCCACTCATTTCCTACAGAAAAGTCATTCAGCCAAGGCTATGAGAAAGGAAACCACCCTACTACAGGGAACAACCCAGTAGTTTCCCAATTAATGCTGTGCATGCTTCACCAGAACACAGCAATAACTCTGCAAGCAAGGACAGACAGCCCATCAGAGACTGCAATGCTCTCCAGCCAGCTAACTGCCTGGAACCCAGGCTACAAGTCATGCTTTCTTTCCTTCCCTCTGCTTGGAGTTTTACTATAGTGCATTCAGGGCCCTCAAGTGCAAAGGTCACAGGCATAGCATGTTTTAGCACAGTGTGCAAAATACGTGGTGTAGTGGGGCACTGTAAGTGGGATCTGCATCTGCCTCACCACCACACTGACCTAGTTCCAATGGAAGTTCCAGTGCTGTGTCAGCAGTCTCTCTATGTACTTTCCCCTCCTGACTCTTGTTGGCACCCAAATAGCCAGCTGATCCAACATGAACCCTTTCAGCTGATGCCATGCACTTAGTTCAGAGTCCTATTTATAGTTCCAGCCAATATAGGAATCATTTTACTACTTTTCAGTGTTAATAAATTGTCCAAACTACCCATGCTCAGTTCCAGATGAAGNAGCAGAGTAAAGTGGCAAAATCACCTCTCTGGATCTGCTGGCCACGCTTCTTTTGATGCAGCCCAGGATGCGATTAGCCTTCTGGGCTGCCAGTGTGCACTGTTTGCTCATGTCCAGCTTCTTGTCCACCAGCACTCCCAAGTCCTTTTCTGCAGGGCTGCTCTCCATCATCTCATCCCCTAGCCTGTATTGATAGTGGGGAAACATCACAGGTCTATGAACTTACGGGGTGGAACAGATGGACTCAGGCTCACTTTCTTCAGCAGCACTAGTATAGAACTGGAGCAGCTCATCTTTCATGGACAGCTCATGACGCAACTGAGAAACCTGCACAAAAAGAGACCTTGCAGATCAGTAAGTTGATTTTCTATGCACATTCTTAAGTAAACCCAGTAGAAACTAGCTAGTTACCCTCCAAGTGTCATCTTCAGACTAAATCAAGATGCCAAGACTGGACAACAAGGCCAGAAGCTGCAGTTCCTTTATCTTTTAGAAAGAAAAATGTACCTTTTAAGTTAGCCACTGAATGTTCTTTTTCAGAAGTTAAAAAATGCAATTATTCTCTGCTATTAGATGTGTTTCTCTTTCATCTTCTTTACGGTAAGTAGTCCCGATTCACTATTGTATTAGTCTAGATTCACATCCACAGAAATGGATATATTGCAATAATGCAAAAAAATTAATGTGTCATAATCAAGCCAAACATTACTTTTATCCATTTTATGTGACGAGTGTCACCTGGCTTGGACACAGACCTTGCAGATGTCAGATATAGACATTTCTTCCTCTCCAATAGGCTTTAGATGAAATTACTGAAGTACTTGTGTAGTAAGGTTACATTTGAACTGCAGAACATCACCACACAGTGCAAGCTGCCATGCAATAGTGGAGGCTGCAGTCACTTTCTGAGCATAGTTTGGGCTTTTGATGACTTCAAACTATGTCTAGTAAAGTACCATGTGGGAGTCCCTTACTTAGTACACACAAGTATCAAAAAGGAACAAAACATCAAAATTGGGTGCTTCACTTATATCATGATTCTCCAAGAAAAAGGTTACAAGTCCAGTTACACAGAAGCACTTATATCACTTCAGCTGCAATTTAAAACCCCAGTGGCAAGAAATTTTTATTTGCCTTGTATAGCTCTAAATAGCACTGCAAGACCTGGCCCTCAGTTTTCACTTTCCAATGAATAAATTGCAAAGCGCATTTGATTTTGTTAGACTTCTGCTTTTTGCGTAGTAGGCATATTTGTATTCATAGTTATTACTGACAAAAAACCACAGAGAATATCAATAAAATAGATTTAAGCTGCATTTTCATCAAAGAAAAAGCAGACTCAATGCAATAAAGCACTTAAACTGCGCAGAATTTTAAGCAAACACAGTCATTTACTTTACTAAGGCTATTCTTTGTAACCAGATGTGGTAAGACATCAAGTCTTCCTGGGACCTGGGATCTAAAATGCAACCAAAGAAAACCCAACTAATCACATTTTAGAAAACTATGAAAAAGATTCTTTTATTGATTTGGGGAGGTTCATTTTTCCCATTTCAGGAATCACTAAAAAGCTGTGAGAAAAATAACAATTTACTTGCCTGCAGCACATTATGGCTCAGCCTCTTTAAGTAGCAAAGATTCAGATACTGTCAGTGGGTGGGCACTAGATCATCTCCAGCTTTTGCTACATTTTTTTTCCTCTACGAATTAAATAAAGATACTATTTTTACTACCATTTCCAAGCATTCCAATTCTCCAAAGGAGGGTGAACAGCCAGAAAGGATGACTTTTTAATGGGACAAGACCAAAGGAAACGGGCACAAATTGAAACACAAAGTTCACCCTGAACATGAGGTACAACTTTTTCACTGTGAAGTTGACTAAGCACTGGCACAGGTTGCCTGGAGAGATTGTGGAGTCCCCATTATTGGAGATATTCAAATACAGGCTGGATGTGGCCCTAGACAATCGGTTGTAGATGGCCCTGCTTGAGAAGAGGGTTCGGACAAGATGACCATCAGAAATCACTTCCAACCTCAATCATGCTGTTGAATGTGAAAAAAGCTCACTACAGTAACTTCCAGCAATACCTCCCTAAAACAGAGCATTTTGTGGTGTGTTGACCCTAGCCAGCAACTAAGCGCCCACCAGCTGAGCCTTTAGTCTGCCCCCGCAGTCCCCACAGGATGGATGGAAAAGAGAATCAGAAATACCAAAGCAAATGGGCTGAGGTAAGTGAAACACTTGCCCATGCAAGCAAAGCAAAACAAGGAATTTATTCACCATTAGCTATCAGCAGGTGAATGTTCTGCTGCTCTCTAGAAAGCAGGGTCTTGGCACACATAACCATTACTTGTGAAGACAAATGCCATAATCATTAATGTCCCATCTTCGTCCTCCTTTCCCTGAGTTTTTATTGTTGAGCTTGACAACATAAAGTATAGAATTTTTCTCTGGTCAGTTTGGGTAAGGTATCCCAGCTGTGTCCCATTCCAACATCTTGCACAGACTGGGGGCAGAGTGGAAAAAACAGAGAGCCTCAACGCTGTGCAAGCACAGCTTGGCAACAGCCAACATACTGGTTGTTATCAATGCCATGTCCAAAACACAGCACCACGTAGGCTGCCATCCCAGACAGACCCAGTACACATTTTCACATTGCAAATTACAGGATTTATTTTATGAACAAAAAGGACCACTTCCATGTTTTCACAAGTGGATGCAACATGTGGAGCAAACCCTACCATGCTATCCCTGCACAACATACTGTTACCAAGCAACACAGACTGAGCCCTTGCCCTGCATAGGACAAGGCTCACAAGCTGTCACCATGCTTGGTTCCCAGGACTTTATCTGCTCAGGCTTTAAATTCACTCTGCTGCCCTAAAAGCTTCACTCAGCTTCAGAACTATGCCATTAAATAGTTGCACCTCTCTTAAAAATAATTTAAGGTAGAAGATAAAGGGATCTTCATGTGGAGCACAACAGTTTAGAAACACAGGACCTAGCTTGCTGGAACAATCCTCACCGAATCATAAACAACCATTTAAAGAGCCCAGCTGACTTTTCCTGACTGACAATAGCCCAATACTTAACATGTTGGAATTATTCATTTAAAATGAAGACACCCAATTACACTGTATGTAAATAGCACACATGCAAGCACCAAATCGAAAAGCATTTCTCTCTTTCCAACACTACCTTTTACTCTAATAGACTAAAGACAACATTCCCTTTTTCAGATCACCACTCCAGATCATAGTTCAGTTCTTCCTTTTTCCTCTCACTTTACACAGAACAAAAACAAATCTGGACTTCAAACCTGCTATCACCAAAACACACAGTCTGACATGTGATCTGGAACTAGAACAACAGGACTAAAGGGCTGTACTACTGCGATGTTACAAAAGGTTTGAGGTAGTGTTATTTGAGGATAAACTCAAAAGACAAACTCAAGAATCTAATGCATTTTGCACAGGTCTATGTTACTTTGACATGTACCTATGAATGTGGCATGTTACAAGGACACTGGAAAAACCTGAGCTACTTTGTAGGCTGGCCAGAAGGTTGTGTCAGGGAAGTTTGATAGGCCAAAGACACGTAAAGCTAAATGATTCATGCCATGATATGTATACCACTAAAACCTTAACTTTATATGACGCATCAGAAAGAACTTTTCTTTTTATTACAGAAACCACAGATTCCCTAGAGAACACATTTTTAGGCAGTTTTTACAAAATTTTTAAAGTACCAAAAATTTCTCTTATCTCTTGCCCTTAGAGACAGTCCAAATTACCACTCTGTTCAAAAATTAAAAATTCAGCATTAATGGAAAATCTGAAACCCACTAAAGACAGATTTTCAACATACAAAAGTGTTATGACTGTAAAGCTCAATGACCTCTGCCTCAACAGCCATCCATTTCTGAAGGAGTTACAATGACAGTGTGAAAGATGGGTGTTGACAGAACATATGGCCCAACACATCAAGCCACCTGGTAAGAAGCTTATTTCTGGTGGCACTTGCCCTAGCACTGCTCCTGGGTGCTTCTAAACAAAACCAGACCTGGACATGGGCAGCCTATCCCTGTCCTCCACCTCCCTCAATCAAATCTTCCATTCTGGACACATGGTATGAATGCACTGCCCTACCCAGTCAGTCTGCACATGCCTAGTAACTGCCATATTGACTGATGCATAAATAAATTGGTTGGCTGCATGATGCAACTTGGGCAGCAAGCAAGAGCTCTCCTCTGGGACTGGAAAGAATTCTTTTTCCTTGCTGAAAAGGGTATATCATACCAAAGGATGTTATTTCTACGTGTGTGTTCCACCATCATTTATTGCACATCTGGGATCTCTTCATCCACTCTTTATTTATCAGCCCATCTCAGATATAAATCAACACCTCAGACCCCCGAGCAGTTTTATTAGGAAACATTTTTAAAGGTTTTAATCCAGTGTGGTTCATTTAAGGGGAAAAAAAAAAGCATCAGTTGGCAAGGAAAAAGCAGGTGAGGGCTGAGAAAGATGCAGAGGAGAAAGAAGAGCTGCACACAGAGGGAGATAGGAGAAGGGACATGGCATTTAGAGAGATAATCAGAACAGGGGAATTATGGATACAGCAGGGAGCAAGGACAAAACCAGCAGAAGAAAACAGTGGGTACAGTGCCTTAAAAAGAACAGCTGGTTTCAGAGGAAGATGAAATCTGAGAAAGAGCAAAATTCTGTGGCTTGAAGAGGGTTTTTCCCCCTCAAACCACCTGATTTAAGTCAACAGGTCAAATTACCTTTTTGATCACAACTCCAAAAGTGTACATGCCATAAAAATGGCTGACCAATGCTACAACACAGATGGACCTGCTATGGGCTGGATGCCCAAGAAAATTAAGTATGGACAAGGTGAAGCTACAAGGAATATTCTCCCCATCACTGGAGATACAGCACACAGGCATATAAATCTTACCTCTTCCCTGATGTGGTCTGCTTGCTCCTCCAAGAACTCATTTCTCTCTGTCAGTGATTTATTCTTCTTTAACAGCGACTGGCCAATGCGAGCAGCTAATTCTAAGTCCCGTTCTTTCTGTGAAGCATTAAGAAAAGAAGGCTAATTTCAAAATTTTTATTCACCAAAGGATCACAGGGAGGACAAAATTGTCATGGAAGGGAAGGCACAAGCACTTGAACAACAAAAAGACTTTTTCCTCGTGTGAGGGTTTGTTTGGTTGTTTTTTTTGCTAATTTTCCTTTGTTATTCCTGCTTATGTTACACTCACATTATTCAGAAAAGACTGACCCACATACAATTATTGAACCATACACATGAAAGCACAGTTTCAAGGTCTACAGTGAAACAATGTAAGTGAAACTAGATCTGGTTCTCTAATTGCAGCTTTTTTTGAGAAACTCCAAAGGGAAACTATTCCAT
Organism: Bucco capensis; assembly: GCA_013396975.1. Classification (NCBI taxonomy): domain Eukaryota; kingdom Metazoa; phylum Chordata; class Aves; order Piciformes; family Bucconidae; genus Bucco; species Bucco capensis. The sequence continues at coordinate 14,020 of VWZO01008910.1, read as the reverse complement.
GATCTTGTTACAGTATTTGCAGAATACAACCACAGAGCTTCCAAGATACAGAGCACAGCAAAAAATGTAAAAGAACTTAGGCACTTAGAACCATTCTTCAGTTTCCACTTGCCTCACATTGAAAGAAAAGGTAGTAAGCTGCACAGGAGCAGAAGGAGAAGAATGTTCAGTGCCTATCTTCTTCGTGTACACACAACCATTACCGCTTTCACATAAAACGAAATCCTATGCCTTTCCTTTTTGCAGATGCCCAAACCTACTTGAAGTGGTTACTCTCATGCCATGCTTGGCCTGTTCTTCTCCCTCTTCTATGAGCACAAAATTGGGAATAACCCATCCAGACAGTTCACTACGTGTACTAATAAACACTAGAAACTGCCTGGGAGAGGAGGATAAACTGCATGAAACTTTGCATTGTTCATTAAACATTTCTCTTTATCATTTTCTTATTCAGCTACTAGATCTTTAAAATAGTGGGGAAACAGTGCTAAGGTTAACTCTCCACTTACCTCTAGTTCAACATCATTTAAGGAAGAGTTTTCTCCCTGTCACTGAAAATATTGTTTGAGGCTTATTTACCACCCTTGATAAACATCCATATTTTATGACTAAAAGCTACCTTATGTCATGTATATATCAATGACAAAGCCTACAAAACCTACAGCTACTGACCACATGGATTTGAAATCAATGAATTTGAATGAACAGGCTTTTGTGTGTGTGTGTGTTACATAAAAATCAGTAAATAAAAACACAGGTTATTGATCACTGCTCCATCTACAAATACCATTTTCCAAATGGTTTCTGAAGGTCAGGCTTATATTTGTATCGAAAGCTGCTGGCACTATCTAGCCATAATATATTTATATTGCTTTATGTACAATCTTTCAGAACAATAGGTCCCACAAAGTTATAAAAAAATGTCTGGTTTACATATCAAGCCAACTTACTGTTCAGTAATTTGCCTCACTTCATAAATACGAAGTGGAAAAAACATATATTGCTGCAGCTTTGACTCTACATGTTGAGGATGAGCTAACACCAAGGTTTCTAACCTCAGATGAGAGGAACCTAAGTGTCTCTTTAATTAACCTCTCCAGACTCCACACACCATTTTTAGCAATACAGCTCTAAATCTCAGTTTAGGGTCAGGCCTCTTACTCACAGTGATAAGGAACTGATTTATTACAACAATGTGTAAAAGAACAAAACAAAACCAAAGCCAAACACATCTGCACTCTTACTAGAAAGGGATGTTAAAGCAGGTTGATGGAGGACTCTGCTCCTTTCCTTACCACATAGCAGGCAGGCCTGGTTTCACTCTCTTTGCTTAAGTTTCAGTGCAATAGGCACAGATTTCCAAAATATCTGCACTCATGGGGTTTTGAGATCTCTCTCCTATTTCCCCTCCCCAAAATACTGCATCTTTCACCCTGCCAACTTTGTACTACAATCATTCAAAGCTTGCCAACAAGAAGGACATGCAAGGGGTAGCATTTGGGGTTTTTACTCATTTGTATTTGTGAAGACAGCAGGAGTTACACAAATTCTGCAAACAGATGCAATCTCTTGTGATAACCATCACTGAGAGAACAGAGGAGCTGTGAGTGCATGTCTGCCTACGGATAGAGTGATTCAACGAGAAATGATGGCCAAGTAAAACAAAAAAAAGCCGACTGAAAGTATTTGATTAAAGGTTCACCTATTCCACGCTTGCTGCCTTCTCCTTTACTATCATCCAGATATGGAAGCACAGCAGCAGTTTTAAAACACTGGCTCAGCAAGCCCTCCTAATGTTGTTCCCACAGGTGTGATTTCTGGAGCTATAGACATTTGGGTACATAACTTGGGAAGAAACAATTTGGCAGAACGCTGCATCGTAACTAGGAGTAGTCATGGAAACCAACACAAGTAAACCTCAGTCAAACATGACAAAGAGAACAGGACACCAACAGGTACTAGTAACTTGCACTGTAATGGATTATCCCAAAGACAAGTCTTTAGATCAAACATCAGTCTTAACTGGTGTTACATAGAGTTGTTTAAACGAGTTCAGCTCAAAGCACAAAATGCAGGACTCTGTGCTGCGCTCAGATGTATCAAGCATGAGTGGGAGATATGAGCATTCCCACGCCTCTTTCCTTGCAGAATTACAGGAAGAACTTACCACTCCAGTGTATTTTGGCTAGACACACCCCACTTTTGACATTGCTATTGCATAAGCAAGCACATAAATATGAAATATGATTGATTGAAAAATCATTGTGTGAGTTCACTCCTGAAAAGCAGCTAATTTCAGTCAAATAATTTATGATATTCACAAAACATAAGCAGCATAGCTTGACAGTTGCTTTTGTCATTTCTTGAGCACCAAGGATTATAGTAATAACAATTTACATAATAATGGTATAAAAAAGATCAAACAGCAAACCCAACCAAACAGAAGGCAAAGAAGAAAAGGCTTAGAGACAAATGGAGTATTAAGATTTTTTTTTCTAATTGTGTCCATTCATCTGGAAACACTTTATCTGAGATGACAATTATGAACACAATACTATCTCTGATATTTTTTGTTACTTTAGAAGGTAATAAATCCATCAATAATACCATCAGCTTTACATGTACTGTAAAAATGTATGTAATTTTAAGATTATTCTCCCTTCCTCCTTATTAATTACAGTAAATATTTGGTCAACAAGTTAAATGGTCTCAGTTGAAAAATAAGCACAAGAAATGAATTCATATGACTGAGATAAACAAATGACCTTTACTTAGAAAGCATTTTTACCTTATCAGTATGTTAAAATATACATACTCTCAGCATCACTAGAGGACAGTATACCAACTGTCTTCTGTGGTGGTAGCATATCATTTCTGTACTCCTATCTCACACTGCGTATGGGTCATGAAGGAGATGTAATACTTGCCTCTTCAAGAAGACGTGTAACAGCATCTATGTCATTGTATGTTTTAGTCATCTGGCCCACTCTTTCAGCACATAAAACTGTGAGAAAATAAAAGAAAACATTCATCATATCGGCAGTACTATTAGAAGGAAAATATCCTTGTAAGCATTTAGGTTTGCCTAAGTTTTCATCTTAAAACTACTTATATCAACTTTTGGTTAAGTATATCCAAAGTTAAAAAATGAAACACACTCGAAAAAAAAAATCAAAACTTCAAGTAAAACTGACAAGTGTTTCACTTTCCTAATGAGTGCTTTTGTCAGTGGCAGAACAAACCACTGAAACTGTAAAACTTTCTTCTCTGAAAAGTTTTGAGTTAAAAAATAATGAAGGAAGAAGTGAAAAGATGTTCTTACATACATAATTAGGATTCTAATCATCTCACCTAGTGCAGAAGAGTTACTCCATGAATAAGCAACTCCAATACTGTTGGTAAAACTGTTCAACGTAAAGATACCATGTTATTTTAAGTTGATAAGAACTGAGTTTTATGGTATGAGACAGCAAAACAATAAATGATTCTTATACTACCCAGATCACTCCATAGTGACCACAGTATCACTCAAAAATATTTACTTAGTGATAAATCATCTCATCCAGCCTAAGGTGGAACCAGGAGTTTTGTTCAGCTGAAGGAAGTATCAAAAAGTCTAGTCTACCATCATAAGTGATCTTTTAAGTAGCTACAATGACTTACCTAGAAGTATGCAAGTTTTCTAAAACCCCACCAATAATTGGAGGAAACAACAGCTCTTTCTGCTCTACCCTTACATTCTTTTTATTTTCAGCTACACCTATTCCTCAAATCCTGTAATTCTGGAAAAAAAGACTGATACTGAAGTTCAGTTAATCATATGGACTACAGGTTATCAGGCTACTGTAGCACAAATTGTTGTTCAGAGGATTTATCCTTGACAATGTCAGTTAAAGCTTAGTCTGACAGATTAGCTAATGTTAACACTCTGACAGAGCTAATGCTCTAGCACACATTAAGGCAGAAGGGGAGAGATATATAAGGCCTAATAAGACTTCAACGAAAAACAAAATAAAGAAAAAGTGTATTGAGTATGGTAACATTACCAGGAGACAGTTTGTCACACTAAGGAAATAATATTACCCTATTTATAAATATACAATTAACATATACATAAATATAGAGCTGAACATCACTAAGGCACACCAATAATATACCAATTGCAACAGTACTTAGGTATCTGTTGAAATGCTGGAGGATTTTTTTCCATAGTTAAACATCAGAAAGTTGCTTTAACTATGGCAAGAAGTAAAATTTGTTTCTGTTTATTTTCCTGTTTCTCAAATTCTGTTTTTGAGGGTAAAATCCTGAAAACATTTACAATATTTAGTGACATCAGCAGTGCGCCAGAGAACTCCAAAGAATGCCATTCAAAAGTATTCAAAAGATAATTACACTTAGCCAAATAATTAAGTCTCAAAGTGTTAACAAGAAAAAGTTTATGCTTTAAAGTAATAATCTGTTATACCATAGCAATATAAAGAATAACTACATAATTGCACAAGCAAAAATATAGTGCATCTGTAAACTACAAGTTGTACTACTCGCAAGCAGACTAATCAGCATTCCATAGAAGAAAAAATAAAGTTACTTGCAGAGAATATCAGCTGCAATTAACAAAGGGGTTAAATAGAAGCTTTCCATAAAACTTTCCCATGAAGACAGACTGAGTCACGTCCAACAGACTATTCACAATAAAAAAACCTAACAGTGCCATAAACTGAATTTTTTTTTAAACAGTAAGTTCATAAGCCATGCCATAAAACATCTATCAGAAACCCTGACGCCAACAGGGTATCTGTGTCACTACTGGTAAGCTCATTTTACTTCTGTAGCTAGCACTAATAATCCCCACTGATTACAACTATGAAAATCTCATAGAAGTATGACAATTTCACACCATCCTAATTCAGATGAATGCATAACCTTCCTAACATCCAAGCTGATAAAAGGTCAGTGCTCCCAGACAGAATAAAGTCACTCAGCTGGAAGAGCGATACAGGTTGATCCCTGTGATTGCACACTTTGTTATTCCTTCAGAACTTGCCATTTAATCTTTAACGTGGCAAGGTAACACACAGCGCAACAGGCTTATTACTAGCAAAGCAGGACTGAACTGGCCACCTTGTTTTTATAGCTCAAAATTTCCATAAAACTTCTGTTGGTCACTGTTAAATCAGAGGTCTTCATATATTCTGTGCATGCCAACACGGAAGGGTTTCAAAGCCTCATGTGCCCTCTTCAAGCCCAAATAGAAACAAACTTCAATAGACTGCATATAATAAAATGCATCCTCCAGTCAATTGCCTCCACGTACAACACAGCAGAAGCACAGAGCTACACAGTAAAAAGAAGGTTTTCCTTTTGGAAGGAGGGTAAACTTTCAAAGAGGTGTTGTCCTCCATCCCTCAGAAATCAAGACTTCTGGGGAAAAGAAGGTAAAAAGCAATAGGAAAGAAAGCAATTTAACATTAAAAAACCTGTCAAAATTGTATCTAATTATGTAGCTATTCAGCCTCTACAGATTAAAAGACAACACTTGGCCAGCTACTAGTGCAGTGATTTTTATTTCCTTAGTGTTCAAAAAAAACCTACCAGTGAAAAAGACACATTACTTCTTTGAATAACCATTTTGAGCTCTGATCAGTGAGGGGAAACCCCCCTGCAAACTCCACATTTCTAATGGATTATGCAGAGCAGGTTCCTAGCCTGCTTGGAGTTTGATGAGTAAGAGAGCCTGGTAACTCCACTGTAAAGATAAAGCAAGAGCAAATGAAGGACAACGCTCTGTAATACAAAACCTACAGTGCTAATTTACTGACCTCTTTTGCTCACTTGGAAATCAGTAGTGATTTTGCTTGAGGGTGATAGGAAGCATGGTGCCTAAACATATGGATATGAACAAGTACCCAAATCAAATATGCTTTGCACCTCTCAGTTTATGGAGCAGGCTGTTAGACAAGAAAGAAAGAAAGAAAGAATAATAATAAAGTCTGCACCAAGTGGAGGGACTATAGAATTCCAGAAACAAGGTTAGGAAATGTGTTTTGCTAACGGCTTTGAAACTAATGTCACATAAACAAAGAACAGGGAAAGCATTATTATCACAATGGTATTTAATACCTGCTACCAGGGACCTATTTGTGATTTCAAGTATTTGGTTTTTTTAACAGCCAAACACAAATGCATAAATGCTATACAGATCAAGCATTTCCTTTGCCTCAATGTATCTAGCACCACCCTCACATTCTCTTGAAGCTTGCAAATTTACAGGTACCCATGTTCCTGTGTTTCCACATTTCCATTTCCTATATTCTGCATTTATTTCATCATCGATTTAATGCAGCATCTGACTGGAAGCTTCTTTCAGGCTCTAAGCTCTGCACTGACTAAAGCACTGATTCCCAAGCTGAAGATGCTCAGGAAGAAAGGAGGAAAGTATGTACCTTCCTGGATTGCTCCCTGAAACTCACACAGCCATCTAGCATGCTCCTTAGAGGAAAAGTGTGTTTCCAGGAACACGAAAAAGTCACGGAAGTTAGAATACCACTGCTGGGAGCTGCTGCAATGAGCTGCCACCCACCAAACAGGGGATTCAAGTGGAACCAACACCACAGAAACTAGCAGTCACAGGTGTCCTCAGCCCCTGCTTCTTGCATCAGTCCTCCTATCCATCCCTATAATCATCATGGCTAGGCTTCGTGAATGAAGCTCCAGGGAGGGCTCCACCCACGCTCCTCCTCAGCGCCTTTTCCAAGCGCCCTGATAAAAAGAGGATAGCAGATAGCACCCTCGAGCCTGTGCAAGGGATTTTTTTAGGTGAGACACAGCATGCGCAGAGCTGGACCCACCCTTTAGTCCTAAGGTTCATCTGCCAGGGCCTAGCAAGCTTGGACGCTGGCAGCCAAGTCCTTAGGACAGAGGTTTTATTACAGTGTCCTTCTCTTAGATGGAAGGCCTTCCAGGGCTAAACGAGCTCCATCTGCCCGGGTTTGGAATCAGAGTTGTCCTTCTCCTAGGATGACTACCAGAAGGCTAATGAGCTCATCCTACCCATATCCCTATAATCAGGGACATGCTAAACAATTGAAAGAGAGGAGCCATGGCTGAAGAGGAAAGCCCAGCTCCCACTGCTCTTTTTCATATATTTTCAATTACTGGGAAACATAAGGAGGGTAAGATCTTATGGTAAAATTTCATTTTTGGGGCAGATAATACTGATGAGTGTAATTATAGGGTCTAACAGGGAAGACCCTAATGCATGGCAATTTCCCCACTACCAAAATTTATTTCCTCAGAAGCTACATCAGGAGAAGGGAATAATGCTCATGGAGCAAAAATCTCTGGCAATTAACACTGATGCTTTTTATTAAAAAGGCTGCAGCAGAGACGTTGTTTTTTTCTTAAGTTTCCTACCCAAAGCATTTAACTACGGCAAGGTCTACTATACTCTTGATAGTCATGAGAAGCGCTCCCTAACAAACACTGTCTTTCTCCCTCCCCTCTACTCAGAGCTCTCTTGAAACTCTGAAGATACAATGGCAAATTCATTGCACCCTAAAAGCTCTGTACTGAGATGTACAGAACACCTACAGTAACACTGGCTAGCTGTGCTCCTTACTGCCAGGTATCACTTGGCAAACACTAGACCTCAGAGACCCTGGCAGACTGGGGCTCCTGACCTCATTTTGGTTTAATTTCTGAAAGGCTTTTTTTTGCACTTGAAGGATAAAGCACTTGCTAAAAATCACAGCTTCCATTCTGATACTGATACTTACGCTCTGGCACTGATTACTTCCAGCACTACACTGACTTGAGCCAAGCACCTGAGGAATTCTGAAGATGGGCCATATTATGCATATTCCTTTTCAGATAAACTTGGGAAAATTATACCTAAAATCTGCCTGTTACTGAAAGATTCAGTAAAGAAAGACTTGATATGTTTAAATACAGTAGCTTCTCCCCCCACTATGAAGGATGTTGTGAGTGATACACACTCTGTCAGCAAATACATATTTTTCAGCAGTGAAAAATAACCACCATAAGTTCAACACACAATACCAATAGATTATGCCAATAGATCTTTTTTTTTTTTTCCATGTTACAGCTTAGTTTACTGTGATTTCAATGGCACAACTTGTAAATCAATCTTTCAATATGAAGGTACAGTTACTGATTACTCCAGAAGAGATGTTATCTTCCCATTTAAGCTATGGTCGAAGGCTGTTTGTTTACTGCCATTTCTCTCATACAGTATGGAAATAGCTGAGTAAATGAAAATCTTATGGTATTACTTCATCTCAGGTTTGGGAAAAAATGTTTGATGTTTTCTGTTTTCTAAAGTTTCTACCCAAACACTCAGGTGGGCAGCCATTTCAATGTATTTCCTCTAAGAGCAGCATGAACTGCATCAAATTTTCTTGTGACGATTGAAGAATCATGTTAAAGGAAGTTTCATCAAAAACATCACACACTTTGTCCTTCTATCGGCATAAATAATAGCCATAACATGAAACTAAGGAGATAAGGAAAAGCACCTGGAGAGAACTCATCATCATCAATGCACACACCATTTACCAACACAGCTCAGCAGACCTCTTCTGTTAAAAGTAAAACTTTTCCTGTAGGATTTCTCATTACTAGCTATTGAATTACTGTCTTGACATCCTCCTCCACCCATTTCTTGTCAAGAAATGTCTGGACTGCAGTCCTCGAGCCAATAAATGAGTGTAAGGCTTAAACCAGGGTTTGGACTGTAAATCTTTCAAAAATCCTAAAATGAAGATACAAGTCTGTATTAAGAGGTATGCATTGTGATCTGCCTCCCTTTCTCATATACATGATCTTTCCCTACTCCAGCTCTCTGGAAGGGATTGGCTGTGCCAAGGCTTTCAAGAATTCCTAGTCACCATTTTCTTTGCTTTAGTGTTTCAAGATTCTAGAGCCCTGTACAGGCTCCATTCTCGTCGATGTCTTTGTAAGCTAAAACAGGTATTTTACATTTTCTGAAAGTCAGACTTTTCCTGGAGTGCCTGAATTTGAGATTTTTAAGTCATCACAATACTTTTTTTTTTTTTAAGTTAAACTTGAGCTAAATTTGTAGCTTGCATTTGATGAGCACTATATAAGGAGAACTTTTAATCTGCTGCATTAGTACACTGAAACAGTAGGGCCTGTGATGGTAGCCAATCTTTAAACAGGTAACAGTCTTTTCCTGTCTCACCTGAGAAAGAATCAAAACACAGCCCAGTTTCAGACTGAGCTGACCAACAAAACAAACAAAAAAGAGTAGACCCTATCAACAGATAGCCCTGCACAAACTGTCATTGAAGTCAGCTCAAAGACTACCCCATTAAATTAAGAGTAAATATGTTGCTGTCTGGCAAATTTACATTCCAAAGCAAAGCACTGACTCTAGGACCATTCTGCATGGAATTCTACATGCTGGTGTTTCCAGCATGTAGAACTTATAGAATGGATTGACTTATCCCAAGAGAAATACTATCATCTCTAAGTGCACCCATGTGTAAAGGTACATAGAAATACCATATGGCATTTTTGAGTGTCTATATCACTACTACACTGAGCATGTAGGTGACCTGAATGAATAGATGGAGCCGTGAAGACATTTCAAACACATCTTGAGCTTTTGAGGGGAAGGTACTGTAGAAAGATAGGGCTAAATTTATTCCAGATAGAACTCAACATCTTTTTTTTTCTCTCAAAATCAACAAGAACGACTTCAGACTGTACTTGGATCTTGATGAAAGGTAAAGTCAGCAGGAAGAAAAAGAAGAGCATGATCTATGTTTCAGCAACCATTTAATCATTAAAAAACCCAGGAATAAAAATTGCCAGTTAGCCTCTCTTGAGAAGTTTCCTCCCCACCTCAATCCCCAGTTTTTAGGTTTCCTTCTCCCAGTATTCTCTCCAGCACCTTTCTGTTTTGCACAAACACACAAGTAGTTATCTCAGCTTCTTTCAGAGACCAAAAGCAGGAGAGATTGATGGTTTATTGACTGAAATTCTAGTGGAACACTTGATTCTGAAGAAGTCTTTACAGGAAAGCCCTATACAATAGGATTCTCAGAGTGTGTTTCATCCACTGAGGCTTTGGACACAGGAACTCTTTCCCATGAGGTGAGTAAGGGTGTAAATTCACAGCAGGTCACATTCTCTGTGCTAACAATCTTGCAAAGCATCCTTAAACCAGCTTTAAGTATTTGCATTTGGAAGAACCAGCTCTCTACCATAAAACTGCTATTTTAGAACAAAATTTGCAACACATGAAGTAACATAAATAGCATGTTTATCTTTTGGTACCTAAGCCCTGAAAACTTTAGTGCATTCCCATTCCCACTCTGTAATACTGCATGTGCCCATTATTTCCACAAAGTATGAGAACATTTTTGGGTTGTTATTCTTGTTGAAAGGTTAAATCATAAGACCCAAAACATAGGTTATTTCTGTGTGCTTGCAAGTTCATGGATAAGCACAAAACTGTTGCCCTGATCATCTACTCATTTCTAGAAGTACCTGTTGTGAATGACAACAGTTTCATAACACACACACACGTAAGATGTACATATAAAAAATGCACTACAACTTCAAAGAAAGATAATTTCCCAAATCCAGTTTCATTATAAAAAAAAAAGTATTGAAGAGCCTACATCTGTTGATCATGTATTCATTTTTTCAAGGAGCATAAATTAAGATTCATCCTATTCATATATTTTCTTAGTATTTAATCTAAACGTACTGACTACACATTAAAAATAAAATCCAACATTCAGTAGATTTAAATCCACAAACCAAAAGATGAGAAGTACCTTCTTCCCAGATATCCAGGCTCTGCTTGTTGAATGTGCATTCTCTCTTTTTTTCTTTTTCATAGTCATATTCAAAGCTTTCCTCTTTGTTTACAGACATTGCCGAAGTTATCCCAGATAGACACAATACAGTGCCTTAGTCTCACAGGAGATGGGAAGTCATTCCCTTGGAGGCTGTATTTTCGGGGAGAGCAAAGCAAGGTCTCCACAGAGAAGGATACCATCTTTCCTCACTCACATGCTCAGCCAGGGAGCCTCTGAGTGACTGAGTATTTGTCCTTATCACACCAGCTTTGTGTTGTACAGATGGGGTGGAGGAGGGAAGAGACCATCTGTCTAATAATTATTAGAAGATTTATGTTGTTCCTTATACCAGCTCTGAGGGTAGCTAGGATTTGCTCAACAGCTCCATTAGCCTATTTCAGAGTAAGTGAGCTGAAAGCCCCCTCCTTGGCACTCCTCATGTCAACAAGGTTCTCTCTCCTCTGCCCCTGCTCTTCCAAGTGAAGTGGTAGCTTCCCAGAAATGTCTCAGCCATACGGCAGTCTGACCCATCCTCCGTCATACCTGGTGAAGGGTGTGCTCCTTCATAGAATGAAATCACCTCTCAAGTTGACTAATGCTTCAAGTAACAGATTTCAGAGGAGCAGTGAACAGCCTAAGCCTGTACACACGCACACACCAATCCCACCCAGCAGAGAGATCCTGGAAGCTGTACAGCATGGTCTGACTGCAGCATCCACCACACACTAAAAACAGTATGTGAAGAATTAGGCTAGGGGGAAGGGAGCTTTTTAATTGCTTTTACAAAAAAGATTAGGCCTGTACAAAGCACATCACATCAGCTCCCAAATGCCATGTTTTCCACAGTCATCTTTACTCTTCTGTCTGCTGTGGGGAACAAAATACCTAATGTACACACATGGCACCTTAGTGTATTTTCAAGGGTGTCTGTATCTCCTCTGATCAATAACAAACAACACTCCTTGTACTCAGACCTCTTGGTTTCCAACAGGTTTTGTTTGTTAAACTTGACTACACACACAGGGCAGGTTAACTTTCTTAATTTAGCTTTTTTTTGCAGCTACAGATGGTTAATGTTTGCCCAGTTGCCTCCCTTACTTTAAATGGCAAACAGGTGCCCTTTGTCTGGCAAACGTCACACACCGGTGGAATGTAACAGTCACATAGGAACCATTTCTCTGTTGCTTTTTCTCTAGCGGTGTGCAAGTATGGGATGGAACTAATTTTTATACAATCATGATTAATTCTTCTGTTTTAAGTTTAAACTCTTGATATTTGTATACAAACAATGTTTATATAAACAACACCCAAAGGATATGAAATGTACTCAAGTGCTTGCTGGAGAAAAGACTTAACAACTTAACCACCTGACCTTTGACTGCCAAAATTTACTGCAATATTCAGCAGCAGCAACAGCCTCAAGAACTTGGGGAAAAAAACAAGATTATCCCGTTCTCCCTATATCATGACATTAAGAGATATCATGTTAATTTTTTAATTTTATGTTAATGTTCATGTTAATTTTTCTTATGGCCCNAAGTCTAACGTCAGTCCCAGGGAAGCTGATGGAGCAGATCATCCTAATATTAATATTCTAATATTAATGTAATGGGGACTACTTCTAGTTTGTTTCCTTAGAGCTTTTTGTGTCTTTGTTTTTTTCCCCATAGCACTGACTCAAAACTCTTTAGGAAAATTTAAAAAAAAATAAAAAATCAGACAGTAAGAGTCTTAAGTATCTACTTGCCATCCAGTGTCAATCTACCACATTTCTGTAGTAGCTAGAGAATGGAAATTCAGAGAGTAACTAAAGCAATGTCATTTTAAAGGAACTCAAGAAGCCCCTTTTAAAGCTTTGGGGCAAAGCATCCACCCCTGCCCATCCTGTTGACATACTATGGTTTTAATAATGCTGACAAGTGTTCCAGCTACAGCTACCCAACTAGCTTACAAATGAGAGCAAGGCAGTGGGCTTAAAGCATGCATGGTGCTGCCTGATATACATGTCAAAATAAGGAGAGTACATGAGTATTCCCATAAGCTGACTTCTGAACTGTGACACACGCCAACTCAAGCTGCACAGATGGACTCTGATATTCAAAAGCTTAAAGGTAGGTGTTGCAATGCCTGTTTTGATATCACAGCATAAGATAAACGCTGATGCAAATTCATAATGGGTGGAGAAGGAATGTGTACCCCACCCTCACACTATCAACTCATTTTAGTGGCATTCTGCATGAAGTCCATTTACAAGCGCGGGAGTATTTACTTGCTAAAGATTAAGAGCCAGGTTTCTAACACATAATAAACAATAGGTAGCTATGGGGGGGGAAAAAAGCTGAATTGTAAAAAATTGTTCTGAAAATATACCTTCTAATCAGAAAAGACTCAAGAGATTTTTATTTCCTGCAAATATATACTCAGCCACTTAAATGGCATACCAGATTGAACATTGTTTGTAATGGGTTGCCACTGCAAAGTAAATTTGGCATATTTACTGTAATCACTGCTCTGAATTAGTGGCTAGAGACATTGAACTCCTTTCAGGAAGATTGCTAAGGGAGTTGCATTGCTTAAAGCCTACAGATACACATCCCTGGTGTGATGCCTGCACTAAGGTACAGACTGAGTTCAGTAACTTTTCCATCAGGAAACACACACTGGGAGCTAGTTTGCAGAGGGTGAGGCTGGACACAATACAAACTAACCCTTATATCCTGACTCATTATTTCCAGGGAACTCCAATGCATTCAAATAATTTTAACCTTCCTTTATCAATAAAAACATCTAGACGCACGCACAATTTAACTAGTAAGAACAATGCTGCATTTAGAACAAAGAATCTCTGTAAGCAAGCAAGTTCCAAACACAGTGCCTGAAACAGCAGCACCCGGAATTAAAACTGTTGATGAAGAAATGTGGGGTTTTGGGGGTGAGCTTTTCAGGGAGGGAGGACAAATTGGTCATTGAACATGTGCTTTCTATTCAGATGTAAAGTCAAGCAAAGTTGGCTTGTTCAAATTTTTACAGGTTTTGCACGTTTCCCACTCTATCCCCCCTTCCCTAAACTATCTTCTGTCACTGAACCAACAGAACAACACGTTACTTTTGCAGAAAAGAAATGAGGAATGGAGGCCCCTATCTGTCGACCAGACCCAACACATAGG
>VWZO01008909.1:51720-84784 GCA_013396975.1 Bucco capensis | reverse complement strand
GCATCCTGGGCTGCATCAAAAGAAGCGTGGCCAGCAGATCCAGAGAGGTGATTCTGCCACTTTACTCTGCTCTGGTGAGACCTCATCTGGAATACTGTGTCCAGTTCTGGAGCCCTCAATAAAGAAAGGACATGGATGTGATGGAGTGGGTCTAGAGGAGGGTCAAGAAAATGATCAGGGGGCTGGAACACCTCTGCTATGAGGACAGGCTGAGGTAGGTGGGATTGTTCAGCCTGGAGAAGAGAAGACTTCGGGGTGACCTACTAGTGACCTTCCAGTACCTAAAAGGAACTTACAAGAAGGCTGGAGAGGGCCTGTTTACAAAGGCCTGTAGTGAAAGGACAAGGGGCAATGGTTTTAAATTGGAGAAGAGTAGATTTAAACTGGACATTAGAAAGAAGTTCCTCACCACGAGGGTGGTGGAACACTGGAACAGGTTGCCCAGGGAGGTGGTTGGGTTCCCATCCCTGGGTTGGGTTCCCATCCCTGGAAGCATTCAATGTGAGGCTTGACAGAGCTCTGGGCAACCTGATCTAGATGGGGATGTATTTGCCAACTGCAGGGGCGTTGGACTAGATGACCTCCAGAGGTCCCTTCCAACCCAAACCATTCTATGATTCAATGATTTTATCATAGTTTTGAGCTAAAGCTCCTCTAACTAATTGCACTTTCTGAAACTAATAGCATGTTTTCCCAGACAAGTTCCTGCTTCTAGCAGTGATAAGACCCAATGCTTAGATTTACTACTAAGGATTGGTATGCAGACATAGGTCTCTGCTAAATCTTGTGTACCATGTTAAGGGATGCAGAGAAAAAGGCTGTACCTGCAGGGAGGAGCGGAGAGTTCAGAGGACTCTAAACTAACCAACTAGGCATTCCATTGCATGTATGTCATATTCTGTATAAAGCTGAGAGTCAGTTCCTTCTTCCTCCTTCTTTTCTTCTTTAATGGCCAACATCTGAGGAGGACTCTGTCTGACCTTTGATCCTAATTCAAGAGCTCCTGAATCCTGTTGCAGGATCCAGCCCCCTGAGTCTGGTTCCTGTCTGCTGCTCAGTCCTTCTGCACAGTATCAATGGTGACAGTGATGTAGTTGACATCGAATGAGGTTTGGGTTCAGTATTGGTTCTGTATATATTTGTATATATTTCATTTTATTTTTATTATTAACATTAAAGCAGTTTTAGTTTTCTAATCCACAATCTATTTCTCTCTCATTCCCTTTCCTTTCCTGGACTGTGGGATGGTGAGCGGTAGAGCAGGGTTATAGAGAGTGTCTGACACTGGACTAGTGGTCAGCACAGCCCTAATGCTTGACATCAAGCTAGGCAGGAAAACATTGCACTGGGTTCAGTTACAGAGAGCTCACAGCCAATATTCTGGCAACTTCAGTGCCTAAGCTCTGACCTAGGGAATATGATAAATGCAGGTATAGAAGTACATGGGTGGAAGCAGCTAAAGGCACTATATCTCCTGATTACAGGGTGTAACAGTAGGTACACAGCTGTGCAGCCTATACGGTTATGTTATATCTGCTGCTAACCCTGCAAGAGAATGGCTGCAGGGTGATGCAGTGGCTATCCGGCTGTGGCATAAGACAACATTACATAACTAGAATGGAAATTAAAAGTGGTTTAACCAAAGCAGCGTGCTCTCTGCTTGGGGTTGTTTATGTTGGCATTGTGGCTTTTTTGCTTTTACAACATAATCAAGCTTTGGTTCATCTCAGTGCAGGATGATATTAGCTGTGTAGACCTAACTATGTAATTTTAGATAGCTTCGTCGTCGTCGTGGCTAGGCTTTGTGAACGAAGATCCAGGGAGGGCTCCATCCACGCTCTTCATCAGCACCTTTTCCAAGCGCGCTGATAAAAAGAGGATAGCGGATAGCACCCTCGAGCCTGCGCAATGGATGTTTTTTTAGGTGAGACACAGCATGCGCAGAGCTGGACCCACCCTTTAGTCCTAAGGTTCATCCGCCAGGGCCTAGCAAACTTGGACGCTGGCAGCCAAGTCCTTAGGACAGAGGTTTAACCTCTTAGATGGAAGGCCTTCCAGGGCTAAATGAGCTCCATCTGCCTGGGTTTGGAATCATAGTTGTCCCTCTCCTAGGATGACTGCCAGAAGGCTAATGAGCTCATCCTACCCATACAAGGATTACAGGAACATGGGTATCACTCCCCACACTTTGCCGTGGGCAATGAGTTTAATGCTTCCTCTGCTGTCGGCACAGTTATGGCACCAGGGACCACAGGAGATCCCAAGTGTAAATAGCTTAGTTCAGGGATAAAGGAGCTTGTGGTAGCAATGCACGTAATCTGCATCACTGCTTCCACTGTTACTTCTACTGCTGGTGGGGGGGATTTTATGTTAGGTTTTGGGAGCTTGGCCTTTTTTTAGTTTAGTGTTTTAACTTACCTTCCATCCCTCTGCTTGGAGAGTATTTAGTAGCTTCCACAAATAGCAATACTAAAATTGGAAAGCCAGTATGGTCTTTATAAATGTAGTTATAACTAAATACAATTTTCCATTTGTCTTTTAAAGGAAACTGACAAAACGTGTACATGTCATTGATCTTAAATGAATGTTAGCTCACAGAATCAGAAGAAGAATATTCACATTCAGCTTCAGTTATGTCTATATTATTACATTATCTCTGTTAGTCTGCCTATTATTTTGTGCTCCGAGTCCTTTCTTTTTCTGCCATTGTTCTTATTCTTACCTTCTTTCCATAAGAATAAATTATCTATCTGATTAAATGGTAATTACTGACTTCAGTGGAGCTGAATGTGTGTAACTGAGAACAGAATTTTGCCTAAAGACATTTTTAAATAAAATGTATAATAATAAAAGGAAACGGAAGTGGCATATGTTTTTTAAAATAATGACCTGAAAATCCTGGAATTGAAAGCAAGCTTTCTGGAGCAAAATCCTTTTTTAGTACATGAAGTAAGTGGAGAAAAGGGCACATGTCATGTTTGGTAGATGGTACTATCACATTTACTTTTAATTTGATAAATTCAGTTATGCACAGATTAAAAAGAAAGTAAAAATGAAGTCAAGTGCAGGAGTGGAGAAGTATCTTTAAATTTAATTTAAAATTAGACTCATACTCTTATAATTGCTTTGTTCATTTTAAATTAAACCTTAAATCACATTCATCATATAACTATTTTTAATGCAATGTTTGAGTTCTACTTACTTTATTGGTTAGTGACTGCAGAGGACTGGAAAAAAAGACAAGATCTACCTGTCTATTTCCCGGATAACATCTATGGAGGCTTTATTTAATTAGCCATTGTGCAGGTAGCCAGCTGCTTTATACATCCTGCTAGTTGAATTCCTTTATTGCTCAGGAGGCAATCGTGGGTGTCACCTGAAAAAGTACACATGGAAAGAGCAGAGGATGGAAACTGCAGGCCAAATGGGCAGCAGGTGCAACAGATTGCCAGCCATGGCTCTTTGCCACACCTTGTGCTCTGTTGTCCTGAGTAGCTGCCTATTTTTCTGTCCCCAGAGTGCCTCTGTAGTAAGAGGCACAAAAATCTTCCCCGCCTTCTGCTGTCCTGATATTTCTAACAGAGGCTTTTCTTCTTCCTGTGGTAAAAAGAGATGAAGGTACATTGTTAAATATACTTACATGAAGGTGTGATATAGTAATGCTTTCTCATATGCCTTATGGTGGTATACTAGTAGCTTGTTAAATATAAATCAATGGCTTTCTCTTATGTGGACCGAGCATGATAAAGCAAATGTGTGAACAATCAATTGTGAAAATAACTGTGTGAGCTTTGGCTTTACCAAACCCTGAGCCAGAGAAACTACAATAAATTATCTAGGACAGAAACTCTGACTTCATGTTTCATGTAGAGTGATTGCTTCTGTAGAAGAAACTTAATAGTACCAAAAGGAAAAATATTTAATTTTCTTGTTTTAGTAACATACAGTTAAGTTAGCTTTGTGCAAATGAATGGAGTGCATTGCATTCACAAAGGTGACAATGTTCTTTACTGGATTTATGTTGGAGCAAGAATCTGTTTCCTTAGTACTGCTGCCTTTGAGTAGTGTTATTTGTAATTTTTTATTGTGCAAAAAACTAACGCTGAATGGCCCTGTGTGGTTTAAAAAATAGCAGTACAATGTGTTCAGTTCCTGCATTTCATGTATAAGGGACCAGGGATTTTGAAAGCTCATCATTCCATGCTTCTGTTTTCAAACTAAAGCTCAGTTCTGATTAGAAGTGTATTTCAAGCTAGCATATGACTTACGTAGTAGTAATGGGAACATATCTGTAATTTTCAGTTCTTTCCTTTCATGAGCTTGCACATAAGAAGGTCTGTCGTACTGTGACATAACTTTCTCTCTTGCTATGCCAAAAAAGAGATAATCTATTCCACTGCTTCTTCAGGAGGGTACACATTTCTTATTAGAAAGGGAAGAAAGAATAAACCGGAAAAATTGTTCCATTCTTGTTTCACTATTTCCTTGTAATGATAGCAATATAAAGGCTACTTTTAGTGCATTACAATCAGAAAATGAAAGGGATGAAAAGTGAGACATCATTAGAATGATGTCACTCTGATGGTCACACATTGTTGAAGCCAAGTAAGAGCATGAAGTGTACAAAATACTGGGGGGGGGAAGAGATTAAATAAACATATAATTTCAGATACCTACTTGCAATGCTGTTGAAGTATATATGCCTTTAAGAAAGTCCTTCCCCAGATCATCGGTTAATCTATATGGAGTCCCTAGTGTGTGTGGTGTGCTGCCAGAAGAGTTCCTTTGTGAATTGTGCCACAATCCCATAAACCTCACTCATTAATCATAGCCAATAACAGTCACACAGGAAAAAAAAAAAAAAAAAGGCAAAAAAATAGGTAAATTTGATGGTTTTATTTTGGTCTAAACTACAGAATTTTCTTTTGCATATTCAAGGAACTCTGAATAAAGAGCTGATTATCTCAACAAAAATGCATCAGTATACATAAAACAAAGTATGTCCTGAAGTTACAGAGGCTGGTTCAGAATATCATAATGATCATAATGTTTTAAATCAAGCTATCTGACATTTTTCATTCCTCCTATGTTGACAAAGGACTTACTTCAAGGATGCTCCTGCCTAACCTTTCTTGCACTGCCTCTGTTCTTTAATTAAATGCATTCCCCTAGTGAGAAAAGGAATAATGAATGCATAAGTCAGACCTTGCATCACAGTCTAGGATCAGTATCTAATCCAATTGAAGGCAAGTTTAGAATCATAGAATGGTTAGGGTTGGAAGGGACTTTCAATATCATCTAGTTCCAACCCCCCTGCACAGGCAGGGGCACCTTCTACTAGATCAGGGTACTCAGGGCTCCATCCAACCTAGTCTTGAACACTTTCAGGGATGGGGCAGCCACAACTTCCCTAGGCAACCTGTTCCAACATCTCACCACCCTCATAGGAAAGAATGTTTTCCTAATGTCTAACCTAAATTTGAAAAAAATAAAATAAATCTTTGAATGCATTTGTACTTCCCACAATCTAAGAAGAGATGCACAGTCAATAAGAAGCACTGTGCTGGAGGAAGAAGTCAAATTCTCTCAAATTTTGGATTAGTGCCATAATATCTGTATCAATTTTTCAACACTGTTTTTGCTCCAGTCATTTTAGTTCAGTTTTGGAAGACAAGAATAGTTCTAGAAGTGTACTAATACAATCCGTTGTAGAAACCAGAACTGGGCTGAAAAAAATACAAGTTCAGCAGATTTTGTTTGGTTCCTATATACCTAGGAACTATCATAACTTATCTTTCTTACTCGTTTCACTTATTTAAGATTTATATTTAATATTTGAAGTGAATACCAATATTCCTTTATTCGACTAGGGAATTATTAGCCTAGAAAAGCTAAGCAATTTTTACAGAATGCTTTTCTAGCATTTGTGTAATTCACCATAGACAGTCTTGATAGTCTGTAGTTTGCATATGAAAGCCTGTTACTACCATCATCAGTTAAAAAAGAATCAAACCAAAACATAAAAAAACAACCAAAAAAACCCCCGAAACTCCCAAGGAACTTGATACAGTATAAAATCCTATGAATTATAAATGCAACTAATTCAACTTTCTCAGGTCAGTAAAAGAAGACAGAAGTATATATGCACACATATATATAGTATACTCATCGCACAATGTGGTTTGTATGCATTTATATATGCAAAAGTCTGGAAACAATATCAACTGTGTTTTTCTGTAAAAAGGATATTTAGTTTAAGGAAAAGTCCTTAGAAAAACAAACTGAGAACCAGTTGTGAGAAAGTAGAATATAAAGTGTTCTGAGAATACATCAGGCACAGAGCACACTTATGAAGAAGAGAGTCCTGCCAAGATCCATTAGCACTGTCCTGAGTAAAGTGTGAGAGACTCTAAGTTTAAACAGAAAAGTCATTTTGAGAAAGAGGGCACTTCATTTCCTCCAATGGCTCTGCTTATAGGGCATCCCAGAATTGTGAAGAAACCAAAAACTAGGCATTGTATAAATATGCTTTTATTTTTTTGTCTCAGTGTATAAATTTATTGCATTAAGTAGAGAAACATTTGTTTTTGATCCACTGTGAGTTTGTGTGCTTAGAGTGGTAGTGTAAAGTCACTCCCTCTCCCTGCACATACAGCATGAGAGGCAACTTTGCTCCCAGGGCTGTTTGTGCCATTAGCACATGTTTGTGCAGAGGCTAACATGTCCTTTACCTAAGGTGGATAGGTGCTATGACACCTGTGTGGCTTTTAGCCCTGTGTTGGTCATAGCCATGTAGGTGAGTGTCCAGAATTGGCACCAAACCATTTAATCTGTTTTCTGTTTAATCTCTTTTGCATGTGCTCTCTCGGTAAGGGTAGTGTTTATGCCTACATTATGTTCCTCAGGAACTTCAAACTTTTTTGCTGTTAGCTCGAGGTACATTTAGTCTTCTGACACTTCTGGGCTGGGAACAGTAAGGACAGGTGGCCTGTGGCAGGTGGGTTGTGGGAGTCGTCTTTGGGGAATAGAGGTAGATGAAGACACCCTCTCTGACAAATGCTACATTAAGAGTAAAGAAAGAAATCATGCTTTCCTTAAATTAAGGCCAGGTAAGGATGCAGGACCCTGTTCAATAGTTTTCTGGTGTATTCAAAAGGAGGAACAGGCAAAACTGTGCATACTACTTGAAGTCATATTAAGTAATGATGTGAAGATAAAAAGAGGGTTAAGTTCCTACTGAAATTAGAATCTGGACTTGTGTTCATAATTTCAGTCCTAAGGGACTGGTAATGGAACAGAAGATGTAAAATTATTCTTCTCTGAGAAGTGTAACTAATTTGAAATGATCATTAAAAGCAAATCAGTATAATCCCGTGATTTTTTTTTAAATTTAATGGATAGATGCAGCTACAGCTTGTGTAAATTCTAAGATCAAAGTTTTAAAAAAATAGAAAAATATTAGCCAATTATATGACATTCTGAGCAATTGTGGAGCAAACTTGAACAGTGATATTGAAGGAAAAACTAGGGAACTGGGGTCTAAAGTTTTGCCATTTTGCCATTTCCCATGTGCCATTTCCCTGGTTTTGTTTTTTCTTTTTTTTCCTTCATTGTATGCGGTTTTTACATTAGAACATGGGTTTTTTTCCTCAGCAAGAAAAGGTAGGGACTTTATGACCAAATGATGACAGCAGACAACTCTGCTACTCAGTAGCATGCTGGGTCATGTCTACCCATCTACCCTCCTGAGAAACAGAAGCTCTGACAAATTTAGGTTTTTAAATAAAAGTTGGAATAGCATTCATAAATCACAGAATCATAGAATGGTTTGGGTTGGAAGAGACCTCTGGATGTCACCTAGTCCAACCCCCCTGCAGTGGGCAGGGACATCCCCAACTACATCAGGTTGCCCAGAGCCCTGTCAAGACTTGCCTTGAATGCCTCNGCTGCTCTCCATCATCTCATCCCCCAGCCTGTATTGATAGTGGGGGTTGTTCCGACCCAGGTGTAGGACCCTGCACTTGGTTTTGTTGAAGCTCATGAGGTTCACCTGGGCCCACCTCTCCAGCTTGTCCAGGTCCTTCTGGATGACATCTCGCCCCTCCAACTTAGCAACAGCACCCCATAGCTTGGTGTCATCTGCAAACTTGCTGATGGTGCACTCAGTGCTGCTGTCGATATCGTTTATAAAAATATTAAACAGCACAGGCCCCAGCACAGAGCCCTGACGGGCATCACTTGTCACTGATCTCCAGCTGGACATTGAGCCATTGACCACTACCCTCTGGATGCAACCATCCAGCCAGTTCCTTATCCACTGAACAGTCCACCCATCAAATCCATAGCTCTCTAACTTGGCCAGTAGAATGTTGTGGGGGACCATGTCAAAGGCCTTGCAGAAGTCCAGATAGATCACATCCACAGGTTGTGCCTTGTCCACTGAGCTAATGAATCCACAGGACACAAATATCTGTGAATAAGAATTTGACAACTTTTATGGACCAAATTCTGTCTCCTGTTTAGAGAATGACACCATCTGATAGGCCTTCTCTTTGGAATATTTCTAATGGAAATTGCAATAATTTAGTGGATGTTCCTCTACCATAAAGCTGTATATTTTGTAAGAAGTGCTAAAAATTAATTAAGAAGGAAAAAGAAGGTAGTATTGACTAACAGCATAATTATCAAAATTGTCCATTGTGGAAGCTTACAGTTATATTTTTCCACAGTAAATGCCAGGTGAATATTTACAAGAACAAAGATAATTTCTTAGAAATTAAACCAGCTTATGAAATGTTTACTGGGACTATCTTTTCAGAGCTGTGAGCAGTCAGTAAAGAAATTATTCTGTAATTGTATTAACGCAGTAATGGAGTACAGAAAATCAAAATAACATTTAAATGTTGGAGGGATTTTTGGATACAAGTGCCTTCATTTGCTCTTTCATTACAGCAGGCCTCAGTTGATTTTGGGAACTCTATAGCAGTAATTATTTTTTTTTTTACTTTTGACAATAAAAAAGCATAGAGGCCCGTAGACAAAGTGAAATGAATAAACTAAACTCCAGACAATTTGAAGCAGCCTGACACTGCTTAGATTTCTCGTTAAAATTCCATATTTTTTTAGCTACTTGTGACATGCACCCATGTTTGCCAACATCTTGACATGAAGCCTGTTTTTGGCACTAGATACAATGGGACCAGCAAAAAACTAGTTGTGGAGCAGTGTCAATTATTTGATATACAATACAATTCCAGAAAATACAGTTTCACTTCTGTTTATCCCATAATTGATAAAAAATATTGAATTGTGTCAAAAATAGTTATTTTGAATATCACTATAAAATAAAATCTAAAAGAAGATGAAAGCAAGAGAAGTAGGCTGGTTGCAGTCAAAGGATGAAAAATGACAAAGCAGCTGAATGTCAGCTGCATCCAGAATCATTGCTTTCTGGGAAAGAGACAGGCTGTAACACACCTTTTTCTGTTGTAGAGAGAAATCTAGAGAAAACAGGAGCTCCTTCAGGGACATTTTTTTCAAACTGGGCTTGGCAAGGTTGAAGAGTAGAAGTCCTGAAGGAGAAAGAGGCAAATGAAAAAAAAAGAGATGGTTTCAGAACAGGTACAGAAGGGCACATGGCAGGAGAAACAAGGAGAATAAGCAAATGTAGTAAGCAAACACAGGAGAGTGCAGATTAGATTAGCTGAATTTGGAGCAGAAACCCACTTTGCTCTGTGTGGCTCTCCTGCTGGAGTCTATGGGAATGGGCATGGGAATAGGAGTGTGACAGTCAAAGATTTAGGCTTCTGGAAACTGCAAAAGGTAGAAGTCTTCTGAGCAGCCAAGGTGAAAACTTGCAATCAGTCAAGGTACAACGTCGTCTAAAGAGGAGAGAATAATTTTAGCAGCTGGATGGAAGATTTGAAATTTTTCTTTTTATTGGTTTGGGTTTGGTTTTATTATTGGACAGAAACTTGTCCTGTGACCAGAAGCCTTAGTAAGCTTGAGAGGAAAATTGAGAACTTACTGCTTTCAGATGCTGGAAACTTGTGGGGTTTTTTCTAAGCTAAAGAAATGATTTGTGCAAAAATAAAGGAAGACACATAAAATCTTCTTAAATGCTTTGGAATCTAAACATTTTTTTTTTAAGATGTTTAGTATTTCTTCTTAAAGGCATACCAATTTGCAGAATGGACTAAAATATTTTGAAATTGGATTTCTTGTGTGCATTAATGAGATGTATCTGTGACAGGTGACCGGAGGTTTTATATTTTATGAGTTCCCACAGAGTTCAATCACTTATTTTGGATACAGAATGCATTGTTCGCATAGTTAATGACTTGAAGAAAAAGAATATCAGCAGAATTGCTGAAGCAATGCTTTGAGTCTCCGGAAGAAAGGATGCTCAAAATCAAACAATAGCTCATAAAATCAAGTTTGAGTATTTTAATCTTATTTCTTTGGATAAGTATCAACATGACAGGAAATATCTGTTTTTTTCTAAAGGGACAGAACTAGATGGATTTTAAATTTCAAAACAACAGGGATATCTAAATGTATGGTCCTTCGCTATCCAATGACAGCTTTGTTGCTAACTTCAGGATGGACAGGATCTAACCCTTCCCAAATAAGGCTTTGCAATGGCATGTGCAGAATAATATGAACTTAAGTATTCTTAATTGTGAGAAAGATAAAGAGCATAATTACATTTTGCCAGAAGATGCACTCTTTGACCCTCTATAAGTATAGTTTTCTTTGACAGTCATGGCTAAAAGGAGTTTTGAGAGTGGAGGTCTGGGCTATTTCCTACAAAAAAAAGTGTTCAATAGTCCAATTTTTGTAGAAGACATATTTTCTTTCGGTTTCTTTTATAGCAGTGGTCCTATTCTGCCTACTGGAAGTAAATTACTATCTTCCAGGCTCACTTCTTAATATTGTTCAATGTTGCTGACAACACTTAAATTTTCACTGATGAGGAGTGCTCATACAGAAGAAATTGAAATGAGAGAGAATCAGAGAGTGACACTGCATAAAAGTTAGGGAACTGTCTTAGAAAACAAGCATGTAACCTTGTGAATAATCTAATAAATGAAAGTTTACAACTAGTCACATATATAAAATTTTCCAGGAAGGTAGGCAGTACAAATTTTGACTTTCTCAGGTGAAAAAAGGCAGTTGAATTGAGAACTCCCATAGCATATGCAAGTGTCTCTTCCATGCCTCATGCTATCCTGGAAACAAAGGCTTTCTTGGTCTTGCCTGTTTACTGTGCCTTCTAATATTGTCCCAAGTGATCAATATTTTGTAATTCTGTCAGCTTTAGAGGTTGTTGACTGCTTCTGGAATACAGTCCATAATTCTTTTAAAGGTATGATTTTAAGGAATTTGAATAATGTTATATACTGCTTTTTATGTCTTAGGTTGGGATAGTCTGTTGTTCTGCCGAATGCTTTATTTCCAAATAATGTATATGATTATGTCATGACCAATGATATAATAGAAGACCTCTCTATGATCAACATACTCCAGAGCACCAAACCTCACCTTGCATTACACTGTCTTAGAACATCTACAGCTGTAAATGTGAAGGAATGTGTTTCCATTTTGCCATGGAGAATCTAAGAAATAATGACATACTTTGTTGACTAACAGTCTGATATAGTATGAACAGGACAAGATTTCCCTATTCCAGTCTTCTGCTTCAGTCATTGTATTTCCTGATACTGAGAAAAACTCTACCTGCGGCATTTTGAAACAGAGACATGTTTAGTAAGGCAGAAAAGAGTGAAAAGCATGTTTCTGTGACCTTTTGACAAAGAATATCCTCCTACTTATGACTGGGAAGTGCATTCCTACAATGAAACACTGTGGGAAATTGACGTTTCATTTGGCTCACTGGGCTTTTATTAAGAAAACTGGTTGTGAGTCCCTAGTGTGACAGCACACATTCCAGAAAGTTGCCTTCTGTGAAGGATGCTTGAGATTTTGATTAGTAATACTGTATTGTCAAAGCATTATACTGATCCAAATAATGAAGTAAATACAAAATTGGATTTACTGTTCAGATCAATAACAAATCAGACTGATACGCCAGAGGGTTGTAATACGATTTTAGAAAAATAAACAGAAATGTAGACACATAAAAAGAAAGCAGTTTTCAGACTAATACAAGATATTTGAGACAGGAGAGTCACACTATAAATGAGTATATTTAAAACTTCTGTATATTTATGTGACCTTTTGGTTTGCATTTCTTCTCTCTCTTAATCACTAATATATTCTATTTTCAGTTCAATTAAATTGTATAAATATGTCTAGTAGTATTACCATAGGATTTTCCATCTTCAGATGAAACTTTATTGCTAATTAAGTTGCAATTGTTCCTTATGTGAACTAATACTGATACCTGTGTATAGTTTTGGTAGTATCTAAAGGCACTGATGATGATTGGGGAAGAATTATCCCTAGTGCTGTACAAAGAAATAGTGCTACCTATGTCGTACTAGACAGTAGTATGATGCAATAAAAGAATAAAAGTAGATCTGTTTAACAAAACAGTGAGTGCTGAGAACTTGGCTTCCAGAATATATCTACTGTCATGGCTTCAAATACACTCTTATCTGATCCCTTGAACCGAACACCTATCTATTAACGACTGCTAATAGATACTAACAGTTGTTGCATCAAGTGGATGACTACAGCATACCTTCCAGCTAAGCTTCACCCCAAAATAATCCAGTCTGCACACTTAAAGAGTATTTTATGTATTAACTAGAGAATAGCAAGTCGGGACATTTGAAAAATTTGCTTCAAAGGTGCACTCCTGAACCAAATTAAAGAGTTAACACAGAAGCACTTCTATTTTAGCCACAAAATCAAGGACATAGTAATATTCTGAGGGGAGGGATGTCTGCTGGAGAGGGATATCTGCTTATACAGTGCATAGAATCACAAATCTAGGGTTACAAGAGATCTCAGATTCACTTAAGGCATTTCCATGAAGATCAAACATATATATGTTACTCCTAATGAATCTCTAATCTCTTTGCAAGAAATTCCAAAGATAGTGATGGCACAATCCATCTGGCACAATAATAAAATGACATCAATTATGTGCTTACCTAATGGTAAGCATTAAGGCTCTCTTTGAAGTCTGACCAATCGCAACCTGAATGCTTGCACTGTTTACTGCTGCCAGCTGTTTCTCCTCTCTCTTAGGAGTTTCTCCTGCAATGATGATTCAGCTGCTTCTGCAAAGTTCACTAAATTGCTGTGAATTATTAAAGAAACCTGAAGTTGACCTTGGTTTCTACCTTTAAAAGTGGCTAGGTCATTTGTACAACAGGGATGGGATTTCTGAGAGGGAATAGAAAGCCCAGCTGAGGAGAAGTCTTCACAGTCTACCTGGTGCAAGCTGTGTGCTCTTTTCATCTGTCAAAACCTCTGTCTCCCTTGCTGTATGTTCAGTTCATTACTCCTTACCCTGTTCCTGTAGAAAGGAAAATCAGTTCATTAGCTTTGTTTTAGGAAGGCCCAACTATTGTGGTAAAAGGTAAGAGAAGTTTGGAAAGGTTATGATGGCCTGTATTTTGAGGTTTAAATCAATTACTGCTGAGAGTCAGACCAGGACTTACATAGGGCCTTGTAATCCTGAGCTTTTTCAAATGATCAATCTCTTTAACCCTTCTTTCTGAAACACTTTCTAATGGAGGCTGAGCCTGATGTCACTTGGAGTAACAATGACTCTTGTACTATTTTTCTTATTCTTGCAAATCATTTTGTACAAGGGGAACCTTTTGTCAGGCCTGAGGACATCCATGCCATTCCAAGTTCATACAGTCAGACACCTGTCATGGTTATGTGGGGTTACTGTCCCCTATCACTGCTGCAAGTTATCAGAGGTGAATATTGATGCAGGAAGCTATGTAGAATTGTATAGAAATTATGAATTATGTCACTGAATGGATCAGATGATGTTTTAAATTCTCATGCAAATATATAAAGTAAAATTTTATGGATTCTTCAGTGCTTTGATCTTGAAGTAACAGGAAGCTCTTCAAAGAAATATTCTGATTAAATAATTAAAGGAAAATCAACACCTTTCAAGTAATATCACATTGCGTACTAGACTGTGTACAAGTCATTGTTGTGTTCTGATGTTATTTTTACATGTTATCCTGTCTCTGTGTAATCCAAGTTTTCCCTTATGAGATTTTTAGGTTTTAAGTAGGAGAAAAGGAAAAAAATATTAATGAAATCAGCTTTGCATTCTTCTTGAGAGATTTAGCCCCAACACTTCAAGTAGGTAGGAAAAGACGAGATGTAGGCAAAACAAGCTTTAAAAATGCTCAGTTATCAACTTCTACAAATCTCTTTTCCTTGAAATATCACCAGATTAGTATGAAATTTAGTTACCAAGATTTGAGCCTAAGTGCATGACTCTATTATAACTGGCCAAAAAGTCCTGATAAACTTCTTTCTACCATTCGAAACTAAAAAGTTTTATTCACCAAATTCTGGTGTAGAAATTAAGTTTGTTCAGGTAAAGATGCCTGTGTATCACAGAATAAGATTATTTCAAAGCGGGTCCAACATAGGGTAAAAATAGATGAAACAAATCAGCCTGCACATGCTATCTGAACGCCTACTGAGAATTAAAATGAAATCCCTTTAACTGGCATTCAGTATGAATGACATTTATTTCACACTAATTTTTTCTTATGTCCTGTGCAAAGATCAAGTTTTCTTATTACTACATTCTGAAAAAATCATTTGACATTTGAAGAACTGATGTGTGAAACTCCAGATCATTTTTTTTTTGAGGGAAGGCTAAGGATTGGGGATGTCACAATTTCAAGACCATTGCCACATCTTAAGAATCTCTAGGAGCTCTTCCATAAGAAATATGGATGTAATTTCCTGGTTTGTTTAAAAATACTTCTTTTCCTGGTACTCTTTTGGCTGATACTAGAAGGACACTATGCTCTTTCAGTATGCTGAAAGGCATGCAGCTGATATTCACGAGTGCTTTACAGATAGACAACATGACAGCCTGAAGTTACATTAGTATTCAAAAGCTAAGAATCAATTCCAATATATCACTTTTCTCACTCAAACTGAGCTTAATAATTATGTGGGTTTTTTTTAATTTTAACATTTGCATCTGAAAAATATTTTGATCACACTGAAACCACTTTACAGATTAATAAATGAGTAGCAACTCTTTGTGCTATTATTCTGGGGTTGACTTTTTCCTCCACCCTTAAGATTTCAGTGCATCAGGCATGGCTAACATCTATTATTTCAAAATTTCATTGAAGTAATTATTTACTTCACAAGGCATATCTAATTCCATACAGTGTTTTTAGCAAAGTTCTCTGGTTCAAACATAGCATTTGATATCAGAAAGGTTTTCTTCTAATAAAACTTAAACCATCTCCCTGCAAAACATAAACTAAACCAACAAAAGTGTGCTTTTATCAGCACAGAGACATCTACAGTAGGGATTTTGCCAGCATAGCTGTTGTGATTTGAAGGTGTACTAGTTATTTTTATCACCCACATCCTAGCCATGGTGAGTATACTGGCAAAATTAAGTCCCTGTTGAGTCATGGCCTGAAAAGTTATCAAGTTGTCAAGATGATAAAAGAAAAAGTCAAAGCTTAGTTTTTCTATTTGCTAAATTTCATATCTGTGAGAGGAACTTCTGTCATACTGGTAAGAGGAAGACAATCCACAGATACGGAAAGAGAAAGGAAAAATCACTCTCAAGAGATGTATTTCTTAAATGGATGGGTATTAAGCTTAGTATTTGCCAATTGGTTTTCATGCTGCTTTTCTTGTTCATTATTTCCAGCAGTTACTTTATCAGGCTCCTCCTTTATGTTCATGTTTTGTATAGACTATTAGCTGCTATTTCAAGCTCCTCAGTTTCTTCAGAAGTACAACCTCTGCAAATATTATCACAGCCTTGGGACTGTGTAAACAGCTGGATGTCTTTATAAATAAATAAATAGCCTAAATGAATATAAATAAATAAAATAAATATTAAATGCTAACACAGTCATTATTAGCTTAGCTAGATTGTGTGCCCATAGTGGCTTCTCTGGCTGACCCTAACAGGTGAGGGTAGGGAAATAAAGGGAAAAGAAAATAATTACTTTGCTGATTTCCAAGCTAAATAATTGTCTTAAAAACACACAGCCATAGGTTTACCCTGTTTGCCCTTAACATCCATGAGGGAGACAGGGATGCCCAGGAGAAAAGGACTTATTAATTAATTTGGAAAAAAGATTTTGAAAGGCATAAACATTGTGGGCAATAAAATGTGCCTGCTCTTTCTAAAACCTTAGTTCTACTTTATAAAGCATTTTAGGCATCAAGAAGAAACAAAAAAATCTTTTTTGTTCACAATGCTGTGTCTTCCAGTTTGCCAGGAATAAAACTTCAACACCTTACAGTACTGTTCTTCAGATTAAATCAGAGTGTGTATATTATTTAGCTTAACAAAGACAGCTTCTGTACTCCATGTATTGTTTTCACTGTAAATCAGATGTTATTTTGGGATGGTAGAAATATGTTTGATTATGTACTAAATGCTGAGACTTGCAACAGCTGCTTTAAGCTACCAGCACAGCAAAAGCATTAGCAAAAGCTGCCATTCTTCATCAATTACAATAGGGAGTGGTAGTATTTCTTTTGTGGACATGGCTGCCTCTGACAGCTAAGAGAAAAATATGTGTATGTTCAGTATGATGTCTGGAATGCAAAACAGGAGAAAAGTGTGCTTTGCTGATTGTGTCTAGTATTCAAGATATTGATGGAGCCAGCAAGCTTGTGTTATTATCAGAGCTGCACGGCCATGAATACAAAAACTGGAAACTGACTTTTCCAAGTAAAATATAATATGCCTTCCTCACATTAATTTTGTGGGAGTCAGCTTCAGGAGTATATCTTCAAAAAATATTATTGGTAATTTCTCCTATAAAAAATAAGCCCCAAAAGGGTAATGTCAGCATCTCTCTTTGCAGAGGCACGTGTTCTGCCCGTACTAGAGCTTTGCTAAAACTACTAGTGGCAGGTCAGGAGAATATTTATTGAGACAGAGGATCACCTGATCTGAATTGCAATTGCTCCAGTGAGTGATACATTCACTTTACCCTTCTCTTTTTTTTTTTTTTTTAAATTTTATTTACTCTTTTTACCCCCTCCTATGAGGAAAACACAGGAAAGGTAGATATTGATTAGGTTTTAATTTGAATCTGAAAAGAGGATGGATGTCATTCGAGTTACCAAGGTGCTATTTTTGGAATTGTTTAGGAACAATATTGTGCAAAGTAGTGAGTTTTTATATCGGCAGTGGCGTTTCTCCTTCCTCGTGCCCTCATAAAAAGTATTTGCACAGTCATCTGGTTTCTTTCAGAAGTACCAGGCACCACCAACAACCAGCAGTGACAAAACCACACATGTGGTAGGGGAGAGTTTGTACAGCAAGATGAAGACAGCTCTTCTAACTCTACAAGAAAACCATGTTGGGAGGAAAAATGATCCGCTATTCAATCTTTACTCACCGTGAATAGATTCAGCTACCTTGATAGTCCATTACAAAAAGTAAATTCTATGAAAATTCACTTATAATGTCTCATACTCATTTCCTATTAATAAAAGACAGGAAAATGGTGGACAGGACCCTGGACTTCAAAAGAGGAAACTTGAGCTTGTTCAGGATCCTGCTTTCCAGGATCTCATAAAAGCATCCAAAGAGGTTGTGTGATCTCTGTCATTAGAGATATTTTCAAAATGTGGCTGGACAAGGTCCTGAGTGACTTGCTCTGGCTGAATCTCTGATCTACATGGAGTGGAGAGAGGCTCCAGCCAGAGCCTGTGGAACACTAACAATGTGCTGGGGTCCTCCTCTCACTTGCAATATCCCTTACCTTCTCAATTATCCAAAAACGTTATTACTCCCATCTAGCCATCTTTTGACTCTTCGAAGCTTCAAAGCAAGTGAGGACTATCTCACTTTCAGTGGAAAATAATGCAC
Source organism: Bucco capensis (assembly GCA_013396975.1). NCBI lineage: Eukaryota > Metazoa > Chordata > Aves > Piciformes > Bucconidae > Bucco > Bucco capensis. The sequence continues at coordinate 66,741 of VWZO01008909.1, read as the reverse complement.
TTCCACTACTTAACTGAATTTTGGCATTTTTCACCAAACTGGGATTTTCAGGCCTAGTGAAAGCTGATCTTAATGAGAAAAGACATATCACCACCTCCTCTTTTCTTCATCTTTGCTCTTCTGTTCACTGTGCATTATTTTTGCAGGAATCATGTCTAAATAAATGTTGTCTTATTCTCCTAGCCTTGAATCCTCTCATTTTTTCTACAGTAAAGTAAGTTTTCAGTTCAACAAATTAAACCTAAGAAATAAAGGTCTTCTACTTGGTTCTTTTGGTTCTTTTATCTCAACAGCCAGCAAGATACTCCACCTAAGCTGTGGTGATGACAAAACTTATTTCCAGGTTGAAACAGCACAAAACATCAGTATTTCAATCTATGATGAGGAAAAAATAGGGACATTTTTACTTGTGTAAATTAATGGTTTTGTTTTGAAATTGAAGATGATCTAAATTTTGGAGTAATTTTTTTAACAAATTTTGACTGGTCATTCATAAGCAATTTGAAGATATCAACTAGGTATATTAGAAAATTTTGAAATTTCTTTCTAAAACTCTTTGGATGGAAGAGATTGAATCAGTACTGCTCTTCTTTCAGAGATTCTTTTGATTTTGGCAAAGTAGCATTTTTACTAATGACTCTCAGAAAAATTGGTGAAAGTTCTAGAAGTCAAATCCATATTTCATAAATAGTCTCTTTATAGTTTAAACTAAGGTTTCCTATAGTACCCTCCAGCCATTCTAGTATAAACTATGTGGAGTTTTAAATACTATTTTAGTCAATTTGTCCAACAAGTTAAATATCTCAGTCTCAATTCTATTTACAGTTATTGCTGGATTGCCTTTGGACTTCAGCCAGTATGCTTGCTGTGACTATGACAACTATTTACTACAATGTTAGTCATTAATATCATCTGTATTATTTGAAATAAAATACAACTATTAAAATTCTGTATCATTTCCTTAAGCCTTATCAATGATTTAGCATTATTTTCCTTTTTTTTCTAACACATAACTAACTACATGCACATCACTAATGCACATCATTCCATTCTTCTGCATTTTATATCATCTTACATCAAATATTTGTTGACTGCACATAAAAATTAAAAATAGAAGTATTTTTTGAATGCTTACTATCATATAAGCTCTTTTCCAATAAAAAAAATATCGTATTATTTAGTTCCTTTGATTTCTTCATGTAGTAGTGTAGGTATATATTTTAATTAAAGTGTCATGAGCTATACTAAATGTGATTCTCCTTCACTGTCATTGTATATTAAAGATTTAGAGCTGTAGCACACTGTATTATTGTTGCCTTGGAAAAAAAGATAATTAGAGTTTAAAATCTACTTTTAAAAATATATTGGTTTTATGCTTGTTACATACAATGAGAAATGATTGATAAATACTGAAAGGATGAGAAATCCATTTCACAAAACCCATTTAGAATATGAGGTATGTATTTAAATTTAGTAAACGACTACAGGCACATTAAAAAACCATGCCTGAACTCTCATAAAATCATAAGTTTTGCTTGTTATCTGTTTGTTGTTAAAGATCTGTCAGATGAATTAATACAGTTGAAACTGCTCTCACTGTGAAATGGATTATTTTTCATATTCAGTGCCTGCTATTTAAAGGCTAAAATATGACTTTGAATGCCTGCCTTATTAAAACGTAGTTTATAAATCAGCATTTCTTCCTTCTTTTGTGAAATATGGTTGAATTACCTGGAGCATGTACCTAAGAAAATCAGAAGTAATATTTCTAGACAACTAAGAATTGATATGAGCAGGGACGATCAGGCACCTGGCTCAGTGATAGAATTTTCAGGCAGGCTGATGGACAATGTCTGCTTCCTTCACCTTGCAGTGTCCCATTTTTGTGTGAGAACTTAGACATAGATATGGACTCACCTGTGGTATTTCACATGCCTACCTGTGCATCACTGGTACATGCAAACTGGTGCTCCCTGTGCCCAGCCCCTGGCAGTAAAGTGAGCTGCAGGTGTCTGATGTGAACGTGGATGCCTACATGGTCAAAGGCTAATAAGAAGTGACATGAACTTCACTGTAAGTATTGCCATGAAAGCATTCATTCTGGCTCACATTCTTTCAGCAAATCTCTGTTTTTGCAAATAATTTCTGTTTTGAAGGATGCTGCTGCTGGTGTAGCATCAGCTTGCTGGTCATAGTGGTTTTGGAAAGAAGGGGAGGTGGTCACTGCTCTGTAAAAATGATATTGATTTTTAAGTTGCTGTTGCTAGGGGTTAGGAAACAAATAATGGAATAGAGGATGAGCTCCAAAATCCATTCCTAGTCACAGTAACTTTACTTTGAATGTAGAAAAATAGATTAATACATTTACTGCTATATCTTTTGTTTCCATCTCCTGAGAGAGTGTATGGATATAATTTAGGAAAAATTACCAGCTTTGCTTATTAAAAATCCCCTCATTAAAACATTCAATATCTTACATGACAACACCTTAAATATATATATTTACATCATAACAAGAAAAATTAAGGTTACGTCAGTATCTTAATTTAGCACGTCTTACCTAAACCTGTTTGAACTTAAGAAAAGCTGAATATACTGAGTCAGTAGTCCTTGATTTGTGTTAAAATAGAACAGTTCCTAGAGTTTATTTTTTATTCTGAAGTGTTACCCGACTCTTTCAGGCTGTCATCACAGGGGAGGTGCTCTGTGCCTCTGATTATCTTCATGTCCCTCCCCTGGAGACACTACAACATCTCCATGTCTCTTTTACGCTGAGAGCCCCAGAGCTGAATGCAGTACTCCAGCTGGGGTCTCACAAGACTGGAGTAGAGGGAGAGAATCACCTCCCTTGACCTGCTGGTATTTGTGCTTGGAATTGCCCCTACCCAGGTGCATGACCTTGCACGTAACCCTGTTGAACTCGCATGGGTCCACATCTGTAGCCTGTCAAGGTCCTTCTGAGTGGCATCTATTTCTTCTACAGTATCATCCACACCACTCAGCTTGGTGTCATCTGCAGACTTGCTGAGGGTGCACTCAATCCCGCTATTCATGCCCTTGACAAAGATGTTAAATAATAGTGGTCTCAATATGGACCCCTGAGGTACACCAGTCATCACTGGGCTCCACTTGGACATCGAGCCATGGACCACAATTCCTTGACTGTGACCACCCATACAATTCCTTATCCACTGAGTGATCAGTCTGTCCTTATCCACTGAGTGGTCAGTCTGTCAAATCCACATTTCTGAATTTCAGACAAAAGGTTGTTTTGCAGGATAGTATCAAAAACAATTACAATTGTTGGATTTGCAATGTTTTCTGTTTTCTTTCACCTGGAGGAAATTAATTTTTAAATTCCACTTATGCTAGCAGGTAGTGTCATGCTGATGTATCTTAGTCATCACATACGACTTTTTGTTGTGGACTATCTGTTATTGCAGATCTGAAAAGAACTTAAAAACACTACCATATGCATAAAAAGGTAACCATAATGAGATAAAATATAAGTAAAATTTTTGACTATTAAGTACAGATAATTTTTCTTTCTTGCTCTCTTTTATAACAACAACCATGAAATGTCATGAAACCATAAGGAGTCAAATCAGACTTATTCTAGGTACCAATTTGATAGAGTAAAATAATAAATAAATGGGTTGATATTTTATCTATAACTCTATAAATAAATGAATAAATCACACTGTTTATACAAAGGTTAGACATTCCTAATGTATATATTTTTCCATAAGAGAAAGACTGCAGCATTTTCTGCACAAACTTTACCAGAGCTAAATCTGAATATGACTGGGAATAGCAAACTAGCATATCTTATAATCCTTCTCAAAGCACACTGTATTTATTTTTCACTGAAGTGAACTTCTAAGGATCATAGAATCATAGAATGGCCCAGGTTGGAGGGGACCTTAGAGATCATCTAGTTCCAACCTACCTGAAGGACACTCTAATAAAACCTATGTCCTAAGGACTTCGCTGCCAGCGTCNCTTTTCCAGGCTGAACAATCCCAACTCCTTCACCCAGTTCTTGTAGGCGAGGTGCTCTAGTCCTTTGATCATCTTTGTGGCCCTCCTCTGGACCCTGTCCAACAGGTCCACATCTTTTTTTGTTCTGAGGACCCCAGAACTGGATGCAGTACTCCAGGTGGGGCCTCATGAGGGCAGAATTACCTCCCTAGACTTGCTGCTCACGCCTCTCCTGATGCAGCCCAGGATGCAGTTGGCTTTCTGGGCTGTGAGTATACATTGCTGGCTCATATCCAGCTTTTGATTTATCATGACCCCCAACTCCTTCTCTGCATGGCTGCTTTCAATGAGTTCCTCACCCAGCCTGTACTCATATCTATGATTACTCCTACCCAGATGCAGGACCTTACACTTTGACTTATTAAACTCCATTTTATTCTCATGGGCCCACTTTTCAAGTCTGTCGAGGTCCCTCTGGATGGCATCCCACCCTTCTGGACTTTTAGGAGACAGGGGTTTTTAGGGTGTTTAGAGATTTGTTCACTGGCATGTTTAAGAGCTGCTTGACCAAAAACTTATTTTTAAGGCAACTCACATTTTTTTCTTCCACAGTTACTTACATTTTCACCAAACTGTGGGGTATTCTTCAAAATCTAGTATTACACTTCCCCAGACCTCCACCATATATATGTTGGGTAAAAAGTTTTTGTAAATAATCAATATATCATAAACTGTTTAGAAATATCTTCTAATGATAGGCTACCTCACCTTTCCTTCTTGTTATGCCTTCAAGCTGAAGAATTGACTGTTTTATTCTCATTCTGTTTCATTGGAACAAGAATTAAACCAGCTTCCACTAGTACTAGGATTGATCACTACTCTATACTGAAAATGTGTTTACTTGTGTTTCTTTGCAGGAGCATATGTGCTTCAAGTAAAGGCAACAGATGCTGATGATCCCACTTACGGAAACAGTGCTAGAGTGGTTTACAGCATTCTTCAGGGGCAACCATATTTCTCGATTGATCCGAAGACAGGTAAGTAATTTATCAGCAGCAGTGGAAGGCTTAGTAGGACTAGAGGCAATAGGAAAAAACTACCATACAGAAAGTTCCATCTTAACATGAGGAGGAATTTTTTTGCTTTGAGGGTGGTGGAGCACTGGAACAGGCTGCCTGGGGAGGTGCTTGAGTCCTCCTCTCTGGAGATATTCAGAAGCTGACTACACACCATCCTGTGCAACCTGCTCTAGGTTATCCTGCTCTTGCAGGGGTCTTGGACTAGATCATCTCCAGAGGTCCCTTCCAACCCCTAACAATCTGTGATTTTTCTTTCATGTGGTCTAGTGTAAATGAATAAATAGGGACTGGCTGACATGTCCAAAAGCCACTAGAGTGACTTTGCACATGATTTAGTTTTAAGTATTGACTAGTTTTTTTAATTAATTACAATCTGTTGTAGAAACAAAAGAAACATGCTTCTCCAGTCAGTCCTGGGATATCTAAAATATGTATACTTCATCTGCTACATGCATTCTATTTGGTTATTTTCTGAGAATTTTTGTCTACATTCTTTTTTCTCAGAACTTTTACTTGCTGAACTTACAGCCAGAAATTCTCAACCTTTGGTTTGTTATACAGGGCTAATTCAAGACTACACTCCTCTTTTCCTGGGGGATCGTATATTTGTCTGGGGTTACTGGATGTTTAAGTAGAAAAGAATAATATGTTTAAATAGACTTAAGTATTTGGGAGTTGGGTAGACATGTTAATTAGGTATCTTGTCCTATATTTCTAAATGTCGTTCTTGTCTCTATATTTAGTAATTCAGTTAAGGAGCCAATAAACTACATGGTAATTGCCATGCATTGTATCATCCTGAATGTGTTACAGAGATAGTTGTCCATATGCTCCTTTCAGCAAATAGTTTCTCCTTCCAGTAAAGCTGTACTTGAATGTCAGATTGTGTGTTAAAGAGCCTTTATCCCTGATCAATCAATAGTTTTGTGGTGAGAGCATCATAAGGCTGTTAGTGCACTATCTCCAATGGGCACATTCCTTTGTCACATGCTCCATTTAGTAGGAGATATTGCTATTTGCAGTAAGCAGTATTACTTTTCAAAGGGAAATGAATGAGACTTCTTCAAGTGTCGGGGGGGGGGGGAATATGTATTTAAATTTTTACTTATTTTTCAGTCTTGTAAAGAATGAGGCAGAATTCAGTGGCAAGAAAAACTTTTCTGGAGGCACAATTGGAGTTCTAGTACAAGTTTCCCAAGGGGAAAAGAAAACAAAATATTAGTACTTGAAGCAGAACTTTTTTTTCCCTGTGCCATTTTGACTTGCTGTAACATATGCTCTCATCTTTTACCAAGTAGTGATCAGTGAATGGACCGTAGATGATGGCCTGCACCCTACTAGTCCTGCAACATCGTACAAACCCAGTGTTTCCCCATCTGCCTATTAATATATTTAATAATTTACTCAGGTGGACTTTGGTGGTAAAAGATTTAATGCAGCTGTAAAGGAGGATTCATGAGATGGCTAGCCCAGCGTAGCTTAAATTCCTATACCAGAAAAAAATATAGATTCATGCTTCTATGAACAACAGTAATGTGCTTTAATCTGTTTTACATTGGAAAGGTCACAATATGAGAGTTACCTAGATGTCTAACAATGATTGTGGAGATAAACAGTATATGAATAATAATGCATAGGATGCTGCTTAATGTTTTGCTCTAAAATCCAGAAGCCTTAGACAGCACTATAGATCTTCTCACATTTCCAGTTCTTTATTTTATAACTGAGAAAATGCTACAGTGTTTTTTTCACTGCAGAGCTTTATTGGCAGATACTTGCCTTGAGTGTTTTTATCAGGAGAGAGGAACTCAGAACTGCTGCTAGATGGATAAATGTTTTTTAAGTTAGTTGCTGTTGGCTTTTTTTGCTAACTCTTGTATTCTAGTGACAATTTTGAGACATTCCCTTGTAGTTATTTAAAGAACTTAAGAACATCCGTAAAAGGCCAAACCAAGAGTCCATGCCACTCTGTGTCATGTTTCCAAAAGAGATGACCTGTTCAGCTCTAGTGACGAATCTTGAATACCCTTCTAGTTTTCAACAACTTGTTCTTACAAAGCTCCTAGGTGATTAGCAGTGTTCATATAACTAAAATTCTGAAAGAATTTTTCCTCCATAATTTGTCTACTTCCCAGTAGAGCTGGCTTGTCTAGAAGCAGATCCAGTGACTAGAAATTCCATACAACTTACATTGGACAAGACAGTAAACAGTTAATTCCTATTTATTAGTTTCCCATGACCTTATAGACCCATATTGTCCCCCACTTGCCTCTTCTCTAGATTTAAGACTTCTTTAAACAGAAGCCATTCCATAACACTGATCAGTCTTTGCCTTCTAGGGATGAGAAAGTGCACAGAGTATTTAAATAGGTAGCTCTTATAGATGTATAAAATAATTTTATCATAATGATTTTGTTCTTTTTTCATTTCCAAATAGTTATGAACATTCTTTTTAGCTTCTACCAGAAAAAAAAAAGCTGGTATATTTGTGGACATTTCTATTAGTACCTCAAAATCTCATTGCAAAACAATAATGATGAAACCACTGCCCGTAGCATTATATGTGAAATACGGATTGTGTTTGGCTAAGAAGCTAGTACACGAGTAGTTTTTATACAAGTCTGAATGTCACAACTTTCGCTTTACTCCTAATATTTTGCAGTCCTTTACTGAAGGTAAGCAATGTGGAAGTGGGAGACTTAGCTTTAATAGCTCTTGCAGGAAGGTTAAATGAATTATAGCCCCTGCTGGAGAGCAGCTTTTGGACTGGCACATGTTACAGCCTCAAAACTTATATGTACAGGTTACTGTTTGATGCTATGAAATTGCTTTTCTGATTTTGAGTTTTCTTTAACATAGAGTACTTCTCTTAAGACAGATAACCTCCCTTATCCTTCCTCTGTACATTCTGTTCTGTTACTAAAATGCCCTCTGGACAAACTTTTTTGAGATAAAACCAATTTTCTGATATGTTTATGATGTCAATATTCTTATTTATGGCTAGATGTTTCCAATATTTTCTTAGACTTAGTATTCTAGTCCATATTTTGACCTCAGTTATATTCTTGAAATCCAAATTGGTGTTAGTAGGAGTATCAATGTTAATATTTATTCAGGAGGTTTTTCATGGAACCTGGATTTTTTTTCCACATAAGTGAATTATGGCCTAATAACTTTCCAGAGTACATCTTCTAGCCTAGGTCCCATAAATACTATTTTCAATTTTCAGCAGCCTCGTCAAGACCATACTTCTTTGCCCATTTGATACTGATGACATTTGCAAAGAAAAAAAATCAAATTTATTCAGTTCTGGAGTTGAACGATATTTATTGTAAAATCTTAAGATAAAATGATTTAAAAACACTCAGAACACCATTAGATACATGTAATATTACTACATTATAATAAGCATTTGATTTAAAATTTGGATATTCTTTGTGAAGCTGAAGTTGGAATACTAAAATTTGTAGTCCTTTATTTCCTATGGATTTTTACCTTCATTTTACTTTTCTATTTTGATGCTTATATAACTTAAAATCACATTTGTCTTGTCCATATGAATTGATGATTTTGGTAGAAATAGTATTTTTCAGTTTTTTTTCTGTGCTTTTGAAATAGTTAGATAGAAAAGGGAAAATTATTCTTATTGATTTTTTCTTTTACTGGAACCAAAGGTATTTTACAGAAAAATATATAGAATGCTCTTATACTTCCAGACAGGAATAAACAGTGGGTGACTGGGAACTTTACTACTAGAATGATAGCCAGTTCTTGATTTTTCTGGAGATCATCTGGAATATTTTTGAGAACGAACTTAGTTGTTAGGTATATCTGCATCTCCTGCTTACAATCTACTATCTGCCTATTGTCATTTTTTTCTGCTTACTGCTATTTTGTTTTGCTGTTATAAGAAGGTAAGTCTTTCTTTCCTTTTTTGAGGAAGGGGGAGGTTCCCTAACTGGATGTTTCCCAAATTGTCTTATCAAACCAAGACAAAATGTAACAGTAGACAATCAAAAACCTTTATTTACTTGTGTTTCTCTTTCCCATTTCTTCTTGTAGGTGTAATAAGAACAGCTTTGCCAAATATGGACAGAGAAGTGAAAGAACAGTATCAAGTTCTAATCCAAGCCAAGGACATGGGAGGACAGCTGGGAGGACTAGCTGGTACTACCATTGTAAACATTACTCTCACGGATGTCAATGACAACCCACCCAGATTTCCTAAGAGTATGTTATATTCCAAATGTCCTAATTTTCAAGTAAATGTGACTGAAAGTATTAAAGTGAAAAATCCCTTAGGTAAGGAATTGAGATCCAGGAAGAAGTATGTGATGAAAAAAAACTTAGAATATCCTGCTATTTTTAAAAATAATATAAAATTCAGTTTGAAAGTATGACTTATGAATGTTTAAGAGGAAATATACCATCATTCCATGGCACCAACCTAAGCCTGAGAGTTCACTGCATTTACACTTTAAAAATGATTTAGAAAAAACTATTTTGTGAAGGGAGAGTGGATGAGCACCTTCAAATGACAAAAGGTTAGAACCTGAGACTTCCAGGTACAAAAGACAGAATTGGCTCTTGCTAAATATAGTTGTGATAATCACAAACTGATTTTTTATTTTTTTTTTTATATCTTGGCCCAGAAGATTATAACTGTCCTTGAAAACACAGCCGCAAAATGGTGATAATCCACTGACCATTTGTTACATTTCATACAAGTTAGTTTAAATTAAGTTTTTCAGAAGTATGCTTATTTAAAGAGTTCCATAAACTGTGTATGATTAGTCACATTGCCACTTACTGTTCTCCTTAAATTTACTGCAGTTTTGTGTATTCTATGCTTTTGAAATGAAGAAACTAATCAAGCATAAATATTAATACTATGCCAAAACAATTGCCTGCTAAAAGTTGTTAATAACGCAGACTCAGAACATTTGTATGAATTTGCAGAAAGATCACGGCAGCGTTTTACTTTGTATCTCTTTTCTTGAACATGAATTACAGTCCCTCTATGTACTATAAATCCTCTTGGGTAGCAAATTACACCTGAACCTTCACAGTTTTCTCTCATATAAAAATTGTTATTTTTCTTTTCCTTGGTATGAAAAAATTTTGCATTTATGCAGACATGTAAGAATGACCATGTTACAGCAAAGATCCATCTGGCCCTGCCTTCTGTCTCTTACGCTGACATCCAGAGGGTATATGCAAGAAGTGGCCAAACAGCACTCCAAAACATTTCCTCAGTTTCTAATAATTTTCAGCCCAGATTGTGCCTTTATATTTAACAACACTCAATGAATTTCTCTTCCAGCAAGTTGGCCCATTGCTTTGGAACTTATGTAAGGTTTCAGAGTCCACAACATCCTCTGTTTGTGAGTTGCACAGTCATGTATCACACAAACAGTTTCCCATCATTTATTTGGAATCCATCCCTACATATATATCCACATGTTGATGTCTTTAAAGAGTTCAGAAAGCATTACAAAATACGACCTTTGCTTAGAAAAGCTATGCTGAGGTTTTTTTTCAGTATGGGGTATTATCAATGAGTCCATTCATCCTGACCCTACTGCTTTGCCCTGTGCATGTCAGCCATATCTACCCTTAGCTCCCCTGTACTCCCTGGAAATCTTTTGGGGAAAAAAAAAATCTGTTATATTAGCACCTCCAAGCCTTCTTGTATCACAGTGGTTTGAAGCAAAATATTACACATCATAGTAGCTCACTTATTTCATCCTTCAAGCTCTTGGACATGTAATAGCTAATGCCAATGATTAGTTACTGTTGTATATATTCATTCCACAATGGCTTCTATAGCTTGTTTAACCTTCTCATGAGTCCCCCATAAAAAAGCATTCCAGGATAGAAAAATTCCCCAGCTATTCCACACTACACACAAAGAAAATATGTTAAGTTTTACATTTGTGATCTTGTCTTCTTCAACCTCTTCTGTATCTCAATTTTGGGTTGCCTTTACATAGTTCCTCTCAGGCTTTTGCTTCCATATGTCTTTAAAAAGTAACTATTATTAGCTTGTTTGCCAGAGATTTATTCAGACTCATTTTTTTCCTTCTTTATTGTTGTTTTATAGATAAAGCAGATTTTATGGTTCTTTCTATTGTCCTCCCTGAGACACAACTTCATTTTTTTTGAAAGGTGTGTTCTTGCTTTTATTAGCTATGCTGTTTACCCTTACAGACTTGATTTCTAATAGGTGCTGTGCATTTGCTATGGGTCTTTAAAATGGTGTCCCTAGATAGCATTCACACCACTCACAGTGATTTGTCTCAGCTACCCCATTCACATTTTTTATAGCAATATTCCTCAGTATTATTTATTTCCACTTTTTTTTTTAAAATTTATTTAACTGACTACAACCATCATATAATTTTGGCTCTTACTGCTCCTGCACAGGTATTGCATTTGAACTCATTGTGGTTGCAGTAAAAATTAGAAGAACTAGAGAACTTTTTCTGACTGGATAGTGTTAATACTATTCTCTTCTTTAAGTATTATTTGACTTAGAGTTTCCTTTAACAACCATCAATAGTCCTCCACTAAGGTCTACTTGGCTTTTACTGTGTCCTTTGCTTCTTGGTACTGTGCTACCTGACTGATTTCTTCTTTGCTACAGATTTTGAATGTGCTTATTATGCTGATTTTCTTGTTTAGCACTAGGGAATAAAGCTACCCATAGTGGTTTTCCATTTCAACCTTTGGCTTTATATAGTAGTTTTCTTTCTCCTCTGTATTGGACTCTAATTTGATTCTGTGTGATCTACCATTCCTGCATTTCCTACTGGACCACCAGCTCCTGTTGTAGCACTCTTCACTGAAGAATGCAGAATTCTGGTGACAGCAGTCTTTATCTGAACCATGTGGTTTTGCTTTTTTTTTTTTTTATTGTGTCCTTTCCAACACCTGCAAATTTTCCTGAAGTTTTCAGCTAGAAGCAAAATGATGATAGAAAAGTTTTTAAACTTTTTTAAAACTGTTTTTCCTATGGTCAAAACGAGTTTTGCATCCTCCTTTTGGACACCCATTGTTTGTCAAATGCCCCTACTTTCTGATAATGTGAATTTTTTTCTCCTTACACCTTTTCTTAACCAGGCATTTAAAGTTTTATGTTTTCATCTTTCTCTCCCTGATAGTACATAGTGAGACAATTTCAGACTATGCTACTATGAAAATCCTTATCTTCAGCTTTTGCATGCTGGCCTACATTTCACCCCTAAGACCTCTGTCCAGTCTTACCTCATTTTGTCAGAGCTCACATGGACTACAGGCACTGGTGCCTTCTTGCATTTCCTAACATGCTGTCGAAACACTTCTGTGATACTCCAAATCTGGTCAGCAAGCAAATCATCCCAGAGGATCTCTTTGAAGCAACATTCCCACTGTCCTCATCCTCAATGCCTGTTAAAGTACCCAACTCTGCAATCTGCTTCTTCCTCTGAGATGGAAAAACTGCTGCTGGAGGGGCACCACATGTACATGAGGAAATAATGTAACAGCCTGGAAACTGAAATCTCAGAGCATTGGCAAGTTCCTTGGGCCTAGTGCTCTTTCATGTGTCTGATTTTCAACTGTTTATTTTACATTCTCTGCTTTTAAAGGACTCAGTAATATTCTTTTTATTGTATGCCTTCATCTGTCATGGTGTTGGAAAAATACACAAGTCTCGCATAATGTCAGAGAGTTTTCACGACACATACAAATCACAGAATATAACATCCTGTTTGAAGAAGATAGCCTTGAGGTCTCATTTAATGCATGCACTGTAGTTATGACATCTTTGCCCAGTTGTAGCTATTAAGGAGCAAAATAAAAAGAAAAAAATCACAAGAGATCAAGCTTGTCCTGCACTTCGCATGCTAATAGGGTTGAAGACCTTTTCTTTCTATTATATCAAATGTCACAGAAGCTGAATTATGGCAGTGACTCCCAATAAAACAGAAGAGAGTAATATTGGAGGTCTGTGTTGATTTTGAAAATAATAAATATTTAGCATGGCTTACAAGCTAAAATGTCAATATGAGGATTGCAGTGTGTTGGAGATTAAGGCATGATTAAGACAGGCAGTTACCTGAGACTTTGGGGTTTTTTGAAATGTGTTACAGGTAACATATTTATATTCTCATAAACTAAGGACATCTGCTTAATCAAAAGAGTAAAAAAAAAAAATCCTGACCAATGTGGATTTACTTAACCCACTTGGTTAAGCAGTATGTGACATTATGTAGAGTGTACATGAAATTCACAGGGTTACATGACTAATTACAACTAAACAAAAATAATTGATAGAAAAAATTGAATAAGAATTTATTTCTAATATAGCAACTGCATTTTTCAGTTTTGCTCTTTGAAAACATTTCAACTACCTTCTAGAAATTAGAGTTTGTCATTTGCTTGAATACCATAGCTAAAAGGATACTTGTGCAGAATTTTGATTTATGTGAAAAATAAGTCTTTAAAATCAGGTCCAGGTAGCTGTTGGTGAATCACTGTTGGTGAATCTTGAGACACCTGATATCAGAATACTTAGTGCTGGTCAACCAAGCCAGGAAGTCCAAATTCAGAGTGAAAAACGGAACTGAAGGTCCTTTAACACCAGTACTGCAGGATAAATGTTTTTGCATCACATGATCAGGACCACAGTTTCCCAGACAGCTTATACCAAAGACACCATGCTCTGGATTACTTCATTAAATATAAAGATAGTAATTTTCAGAGAATAAGGTTTTAAATTTCTGTCCTGAATTCAGTTAAGCTGAAAAAAAGATTTCACAACAGAAGTTGGAGAACATATATTATTAATAGTTGGAGGAAGATACATTGATAAATAATGCATTACAAGCTTGACAAAAAGATGTATTGATGAACACCATCATCTTATTCAGGGTCCTTTAAGGAGACAGGCAGTTTTGGGTGGGGTATCTGAATACAGTGATGAAAAAACACTTACTATTCTGCTGAACATGGATTTTTTTATTTAGAACCTGCTCTTTTGAACATATTCAGTGGGGAACTCCCACATTGCATGTCTCACAGTAGTGAGGAGGGTAACAAAGGGGAAACCTCTAAACATTTTGTAGTTCTGTCAGAGTTCTTTGACCTGCAGGTATCTACTGGCCCACTTTTCAGAAAACTGAGACACTTCAGAAAACTGATATTTTCTTTAGAACTAGAAGGAAAAATTAATCGGAATGATTTTATTAGTAGAAATATGTTCCCAACAATATTTTATATATATCTTGCCTAACTCTTTGTTAGTACATTGACTTTCTGCATTGCTGCACATTTCATTCTTAAAGACAAATATTTGTAAATATTAAAATCAATGTTCCATACTAAAGGTTGATTCTTGACAAAACCAGAAAAAAATAAGGCAAAGACTGAAAGGGGAAATACTTTTCTTATTGTAACAGTGATGTTCAGGCAATTAAATTAAAATTTTGTATGACACAACACAGACTTTGAACAGAGAAGAGTAATATAGGGAGGTTGTCAGAGGGTGTAGGGAGGCGACAAGGAGAGCTAAGGCCTCCTTAGAACTTAACCTGGCAAGAGAGGTCAAGGATAACAAGAAGAGATTTTTCAAGTATGATGGAAGCAAAAGCAAGTCTAGAGGTAGTGTGGGCCCTTTGAGGAATGAAATGGGTGCGCTGGTGACTGAGGACACAGAGAAGCTGGAATTACTCAATGCCACCTTCGCCTCAGTCTTTACTGCTAACACCAACTACCAGCGGTCCCAGTACTTTAAAACTGCAGAGGAAGATTGGAGGAAGGTAGTTTTTACCTTAGTTGATGAGGTTTGGATCAGAGATCAGTTGAGCAAACCGGACATATGCAAGTCCATGGGTCCGGATGGGATGCACCCGAGAGTGCTGAGGGAAATGGCAGAGGTCATTGCTAGGCCACTCTGCATAATCTTTGAGAGGTCCTGGAG
>VWZO01008909.1:28742-51489 GCA_013396975.1 Bucco capensis | reverse complement strand
CAATGGCATCCTAGGATGCATTAAGAGGAGCGTGGCCAGCAGATCGAGAGAGGTTATTCTCCCTCTCTGCTCTGCCCTGGTGAGGCCCCACCTGGAATACTGTGCCCAGTTCTGGGCCCCTCAGCTCAAGAAGGATAGGGAGCTGCTGGAGAGAGTCCAGCACAGGGCCACCAAGATCATTAAAGGAGTGGAACATGTGCCCTATGAGGACAGGCTGAGAGAGCTGGGTCTCTTCAGCCTGGAGGAGACTGAGAGGAGACCTCATTAATGCTTATAAATATGTTAAGGGTGAGTGTCAGGAGGAGGGAGCCAGGCTCTTCTCAATGTCATCCAATGTTAGGACAAGAGGGAATAGGAGCAAGTTGGACCACAGGAGGTTTAGTATTAACACAAGGAGGAACTTCTTTACAGTAAGGGTGATGGAGCACTGGAACAGGCTGCCCGGGAGGGCTGTGGAGTCTCCTTCTCTGGAGACATTCAAGAGCCACCTGGACACATTCCTGTGTGACCTGGTCTAGGTGATCCTGCTTTGACAGGAGGGTTGGACTAGATGATCTTTCTAGGTCCCTTCCAACCCCTGACATACTGTGATACTGTGATACTGTGATCGAAGCTATTTATCTGTAGGCATGCATCTTCCAGAAGGGAACTGATGGCCTTTCTTTCACAGATACTCACATATATGATATCTGGTTAAGTAAAAGGATCAGCACATTCTTCCTAGAAGCTAATGGGCTAACCCTTAACACATCAAGCATTAGATTAGTCTGAGTTAGCTACAAGGACAGCTGTGGCTTGCTTCCAACTCTTAAAATAAGCTTCAAGAAAGGATGGGTCATATTTACTTCAAAATTTAAATGGCAAAAACCTCTATAAGTAGTTGAAATATGGAATCAAACCAATTAGAAGAGGTTAATTTATATGTTGTAAGGTTATTGTACTCCAATTTTCCTGTGTCTTTGTTTTGTTCACTGATGACAGAGTGACAGTGAAAGCAGTTTAGAGAAATAAACTTTTCTTTGCTGAGCAATGAAAGAACATGCAAATCATTTTAATCAAAGGAATAATCTATCTCTTACTATCACATAAATATAGTTTTAGAGGATAAGGCCCTAATATAGAAGGAAAGCAATTCAACTTCAGAATTTATATAGGTTTTTTTCTGATATTCACACATAAAAGAAAATTCTCAAGCATCTTATGAAGTAAGAAATAAGTTGGTTTTAATTTTAAGGTTTCTATTCTTAAGGTGACAGTCCCTGGATTTACTTTTTTTCGTTTAAACTATTTGGCTAAACTATTTGGCTAAAGGTGTGTTTTAGCATATCATTTCCAACTCGCAGGAGAAGTCTGTATTGCAGGGGAATGATTGAAAGCTGTTCTTAATAGAAGAGAAATGAATTAAGGTTTGGATCCAAAACTTGAATTTTGTTTTGTGCAAATACTTGTGCATGTATTGGCTTAAAAAAAAAAAAAAAAAAAGCAGTTCTCTGATAGTCAGAAATCACTATCTCCAGGCTAGCTTCAACACTTAACTTAAAATATTCAGACAGCTGTAGAGCAATGTCTAGACATCACAAGAGCCCATTTTTTGCTGTCATTAGTCTTTTCAGAAGCATCCATGTGAAAACCATCAAGCTAGTTTGCATAAAAGAGCATGGCAAATTTCCAGAAATGCTTGGAAACCAAAATGCAACTATTTGTCTTTCTGGTAATGATGCCTTAAATAAGGCAAGGTTGAAGGATCATTCCTAGGACCTTGCACATCATCTACCTGTCTGTGCATTATGACCTAGTTTGCTGTGTGAAAGAAATGCAGGCAGATTTAGTGTGCTTTGTGAGAAAGATAGAGATGCTGCAGCATTCTACACTATAAAAGTTTATAACTAGTTGGATTTGGATGTCAAGAGTGACTGTTATAATGCATTTCACAGAATGTATTAAATCCTCCAGTGGAGGCCGCAGAAGAGACAAAAATCTTGAACAGAATAGTCAACAAATCAGACAATTCAGGGAAAGGGAAAAACAAAAATCTATCACTGATGCAATTCTGGAAATTTCAGTGCACATGAAAAAGACTTTTATGAAAGAGATCTATCCTTTTTCTCTTAGTTGTACATGCTATTGAACTATCTGGATGATCTGTTATTTAATTCTATTACCTATTGCACAACTGTGATACTAGCAATACAGTTTGCATAATATTACCATTTAGGTAGCATCTATTTTCAGTGATTGTTTATTGATTCACAGCATTATTTTAATGGATTTACTTTCAAGTACTAAAATCCATAGAAATACTTGGAAAGAAAAGGCAACCAGTTGCTGAACTTGTAATAGCATGCTTTTACATAGTTATGCAGCCACACTGTGGATTGAAAAGTTTTATCATAGTTATGTATTAATATACTCTAGGAAGCTGAATACATCACAGAAATAGCACACACTCCATTTACCACAGGTTTTACTATATAAAAGCAGGTCAATATTTTTCACTTCATAAACTCAGTGTGGCTAATTCCATTCACTTGACTTTGAACCAGTCTTGCTCAGATTTTACTGCAAAATTGAGTTTAGATGCAGAGTGCAAGTAAAATGTCTACTGGTCCACATGAGATAGAAAGAAAAATCTTTTAACCCACTGCTTTGGATGAGTGGCCTATGAGAGAGGTGTTTCTCAGATAATGGTATTTGCTTTTAAAGATTTCAGAAGAATACAACACAGCCAGTAGTAAATCAGACATTTACATAAAAGGACTGTGTGATTAAGAAAGTATTCTGTTCACTAACCTAAAAAATAAAAATAATGTAAGCAGAGATTTTTATTAAAACAAATAAAAAGGAAGATTTATTCTCTCCCTGCTTGGACACTTTACTAGAAAACTTACTTGGTATTAAGGTTCAGAGCTCTGGTCTGCCTAATTAAGCATTTTAACAAGGCTGCCTAACTTTTCTGGGAAGTTATTCTATCCAATACTATTTAGACAGGGAAGTATGGTTTCTTTTGGTACTCCTGTCAACAATTGTTGTGCTCTGTATACAGTGCTTGTATCTTCCTTGGCTCTTTGAATGAAAACAAGTCTGATTTTTTATTGATTCAAGAATTTTTCTGGCACATAAGATGCCCTAATTCAGTTCCAGAAAATAATTGCTTATTTTATACTAAATGGGAGATATCCAGACAGGACAGGTGGACAGATTCACTGCAGACTAGCCTGTGGGCAGTGATTAGATAGGAGACAAAGTCAGAGAGATGGTTCTGAATTAGAAAAAGGAGAGAAGGTTGAACTCTGGTTTACTCATATAAAGGGGAAAAAAGCACCAGTTTGGTTTTGTAAATCAAGTTTAAATCTTTGTCAGAAAATCTTAAGCAAGTCTAATTTTCATTTGCCTGTGAGTTTTAGGTAAACTAAAACTGTATTTTTGAGTTGAACATTTATTTTAACTAACCATTTCAATGAGTGACAGGAATGCAAAAACTCAAACAATGGGCCTATGCAATTGTAAGGCAATCACAAACCCAGAAGCCATGCAGAGACTGTTATCATTTGGATTATAATGATATAGTCAGTCACTTACCTACTGCTTTAACATAAGAAAAATGGTAGTCAAATTTTTACATAAATAAATCCTATCAGAGCAGTATTTGCACAGTGAGCTTGCAGGAATTAGGGGAGAATTTAGGGTAACTCTTCTTTAATCCAGGTTCCTTCCAAGTCACACCTCTGCACTATCTGCATCTTTGTCTCCCCCTCCTCTGGCCTATCCTTACATTAAACATGCACCCTTCTCATAAAAGAGAGACAAATTTATCCTTGATCTTATTTTCATCTTATGACTACAGTGTGCCCATCCTCTCCTTCTCCTCCTCAAGCATTTTTGTTCTGTTTTAGTTTTGTTTTTTTCTTCTCTCCAATAATAACTCTGCTAAAATAGTTTAGCTTTTGTTGGTTCACTTCTAGCTCTGAGTGTCTCCATGTTTTGCTATACTGAGATTATGAATCTGCATCATCCCAGATAAGGTCTCTACAGCTCCATCTTCCTTGGCTTGGCCAAGTGGCCCTTGCATGCCCTTTCTATTTGACCCCACCCAAGTTAGCTACACTTTTGACAATTAGTCATAAAGAAGCCTATGTACCTTTTATTTTTGTTAAACCACCACTAAAACAATGTGTTTATAGACATTTTTATGTAGTTTAAAAGAATTTTTACACTAGCGCATTTTATTTTATTTTTGAAGACTTAAAGAAGGACTTGAGAGCGTTGAGGAAAGTTCCTGGACATTTAAATCATCCTGTTAGTCTTAGGAAAGTAACTGGACACAGATTTGACCAACATCAGGTAAAGCTTTTTCAGACAAATTCAGGGCATTTGGGGAAATTAATATAGATCAGGAACTATTCTCTCCAATCACTGTCCGTGAAACTGACCTATTTTGGGTAAAAGAATTTAATAACATGGAAATAGGCCATTCTATACTGGCTAGCTTCTGGGCTGCAGAGTACAGCTGGTGTATGATATTTCTTTGTACAGTTGTAGCTTTTCTGAGCCTATGCTTCCAAATCCAGGTCATGCAGCTCATCTTGGGTCACAGCATCTGACAGTTAATAAGGCTTCTATTACTATATGTGCAACATAAAGGAGTTAACATAAAATTCAACATCTATACAGATTTATATTTACACTTGTGTCAATGTTGTCTTACTTTTTTCTTGTTCATTTCAATATCAGAACTATTCAAGCACTTTCAGTAAGAGCTGATTTGCCCTGAAAAGTGGATGCAAGGATGTAATCTTAGTAAATGCACTTTTTTTTTTTCTTGATAGCTGTCACTGTTCCATAGTCTTTGTCATAAAGTATCTTGAAGAGTGAAACATTTGATTCAGCCAGAACAATGGCACAAAACCCAAATAAAGCATAATATTTTTTAAAAATGTGAGAAATAAACTGGAGGGAGAAATATTCAACTACCATAGATTCTCCAAACACCTAGTGTTTAGTAAATTTTGTCTGCTACACTTATGGTTTTTAGCTTTCTCAAGAATGCATAACTTGCAAACACTGTTCTTACAGAACTATTCAGTGTACTGATTGTATGAAACAAAAACCTCTTTAATGTTCTAGACTGACAGAGACTGAACCTTTAACTGCAAAGCAGAGCATGAAAACACATGCAGCTGTTTCTTGCTACTATTGCATAACCAATGAAAAATATAGGCATTTTATCACTAGGTAATATCTAATGCTCTGATTGCATAGCAAGCAAAAGTCCAGGAAATATAAATAAACACTATAGCGGTTACGAGTTAAGTATTATCTATTAGTCATAAAATTCTGTTGTTAAACTGCACTTACCAATTCACATTCACCCTATCATTAGAATAAGGTGTTAACTGATCATTAACAGCAAGATTTATAGGTCAATTATTTTTAAACACATCATTACCATCATAATAGATTGTTATCATTAATAATTGTATTTTACATCTGCTATCTTCTGTATAGAAGCTGTAAACAAATACAGTTCATAGAAATTCAACAACCTTTGGCAGGAATCACAACATTCATTGCACTCCAATGTATTTTCTGTTGGGAGCAATGAAGAAATTATTCCTTCAAAACACAGATGGTCTTTAGAATGGATGTATTAAATTAGCCATGGTAACTCTGGAATGGTTTAAAAGCACCATGCATTGCTTCATAGTCTCTGATACTGAACAGCAGCTAGGGCTACAGATTAAAATGCATGGAGTTTAAGAGAAGATTGGATGTGGCACTGAGTGGCATGGTTTAGATGTTGTGGTGTTATTGGGTCATAGGCTGGACTTGATGATCCTGGGGGTCTTTTCCAGCCTTGGTGATTCTGTGATTCTGTGAGTTGCCTTGCAATGCCTTGAGAACTCGTTGCAGTGACTCACATGTGACAGTGTCACTTGCTGTATCATTACAATTTCTGGCAGCACTTGTCTTTTTCCTGGAGGCCTTCTGTCCAAGTAAAAAAACAACACAGCCTTTCTGCTTCTGACCATTGTGGGCTTGCTTTCTGAAAATTTAAAGGCTACAGTGCACCGTAAAGTGAAACAAACCATGTGTAACTATCTAAGTTTAATCACAATAGTTTAAGGTCCTGATTTTCAGAAATACTTAAGAACCACAGCTGTTCTCAGATTTTCAGGAGTGCTTTACTCCTTGTAAAAGCATTACATTGAATGCTTACAAAGTGCTTGCAACAATCCAAAGGTTTCTACTGACAGTAACAGGAGCTGAGATAACAAGTAGTTTTGAAACTATCTTCTCCGAGTCCAAAACAGTTGTTTTGATGAATTTTTGCATAAAGAAAGCTATAAAAATGAAATAACATAAATACTCTACAGGAACTCTTTCAAGTTTTCATTTGAATTCATGACAACTACATCTTTCTCAGTTACTTGCACAGCAAATTTGTTGATATCATAAACAATTTGACCAGCGCTCTCAAGTGAAGGAACTATAATTAAGCATTTACTATCCACAGTTTTAATTGCAAAAGACAGTATTTATATAGAAATCTCACCTTTAAACACTTAAATTGGAAGACAGACATCACTTTTGATAAGTTGATCATTCTTGCTGTCTGCAAGACTGAAAAATACTTGATCCAAGCTTTTAGACTACATTCCACAAAAAATATTATTCTCATTGTATTTTGGGCTCTTTTTACTGACTTTTTTTTTTTTTTTGTTAACTTTTCTTAATCAGTAGATTGGATATTAGCAGAACAGTTCTTTATTGGTCACGATACCTAATGAAGCTGATCATCTAGAATTGTTTTTCCGCATGAACACATTGACAAAGTCAGGCTTTACGCAGATGACTATTTACCCGCCACTTTTCCTTATAGCAAGACCAATGGAAGGGGAAGTGATGATGGTGGGATCTTTCCTTTACAGTAATAACAGCATAATTAAATAATTAAAGAGGCTACAAATGTGAGGCGAATTGCCATTCCATTGCTTCCCTATTTTTTGGTCTATATCACACACTAAATCACAAGTATTTGAAGGAAGCTGCATACAGAACCCAAAATTTAGAAGAAATAACAGTAAGCTATTATGTACCTGTACTTCATGATTTCAAATATTTATTTAAAAAAATAGTTATGTTTCAGACTGTGCCAACATGGTGAAGAAAAGTAACATAGACTTACAATTTAAAAAAATGTTCAGACATTGTCTGAAAATCACTTGGGGTCTCCTGTGGCCCCTGGTGCAAAAACTGTGCCGACAGCAGAGGGAGCATTAAACTCATTGACCTTGGTGAAGTGTGGGGAGTGATACCCATGTTCCTATAATCCTTGTATGGGTCAGATGAGCTCATTAGCCTTCTGGCAGTCATCCTAGGAGAAGGACAACTCTGATTCCAAACCTGGGCAGATGGAGCTCGTCTAGCCCTGGAAGGCCTTCCATCTAAGAGAAGGACACTCTAATAAAACCTCCGTCCTAAGGACTTCGCTGCCAGTGTCCAAGCTTGCTAGGCCCTGGCAGATGAACCTTAGGACTAAAGGGTGGGTCCAGCTCTGTGCATGCTGTGTCTCACCTAAAAAAATCCATTGCACAGGCTCAAGGGTGCTATCCGTTATCCTTTTTTTATCAGCACACTTCTAAAAGGCGCTGATGAGGAGCATGGGTGGAGCCCTCCCTGGATCTTCGTTCATGAAGCCTAGCCATACACACACAAAAAAATGTACCCAATGAGCAAGTGAAAATCGAAACTTCACAGGGACTTTTCTGAGTAAGACAGATGTTGAGCATGTTTTGTTTCAGTGATTTTAGCCATGCAACTTAAATAGGACTCAGAGGACTAAAGAGAGGGACCTAATTTCCTTAGTTAATGAAGAAAAAAATGCTTCTTCCAATACAGTTGATTTAGAGCACTTCACTTAGATCCTAAAGTAAATGGTTTGACCACATTTTTATGAGTGAATGAATTGCAGTAAAATTGTGCCATCATATTTTATGCCAGAGTAATAAAGAAAATACGAAAAAGCTCCCACAAGATATTTAAGAAGCAGAGATGCTAAGCAGAGCATTACAAACTCTGTGCCCCAGTCTTGACAATATACTTTTTGTCATGTTAATGTTTCACATATATCATGCAATTTAAATTTTATAGATTGAATAAGTGTCTTGATTTATTCCATGGTGATGGTATGATGACCAGAATATTACCATTAGACACTCACAATAAATGCCAGTTACATAATTCCTGAGGTTCTGATAAAAGGAATATATCGTCTCATGGAAACTATGCTTTTTCTAATCTATAAGGCATGCTACACCCTGATAGTTATTTATAACCTCCATATAATTTCATGAAAAATACTTGATCCAAGCTTTTAGACTACATTCCACAAAAAATATTATTCTCATTG
Source organism: Bucco capensis (assembly GCA_013396975.1). Classification (NCBI taxonomy): domain Eukaryota; kingdom Metazoa; phylum Chordata; class Aves; order Piciformes; family Bucconidae; genus Bucco; species Bucco capensis. The sequence goes on along the minus strand of VWZO01008909.1, from coordinate 43,079 downwards.
TATTTTGGGCTCTTTTTGCTGACTTTTTTTTTTGTTAACATTTCTTAATCAGTAGACTGGATATTAGCGGAACAGTTCTTTATTGGTCATGATACCTAATGAAGCTGATCATCTAGAATTGTTTTTCCACATGAACACATTGACAAAGTCAGACTTTACGCAGATGACTATTTAGCTGCCACTTTTCCGTATAGCAAGACCAATAGAAGGGGAAGTGATGATGGTGGGATCTTTCCTTTACAGTAATAACAGCATAATTAAAGCTGTTACTCGGAAACCTGATTTGGGCTTCTCAGCTTGTCAGAATCCAACTCCATATCATATAGGAGAAAACCTTAATTATAAACTTAAGGAAGTTCTAGAAATAAGTATTTCCTTTCCCCCCTAGTAGGACTGTGCCACCATACAAAAGAAAACTTAAGATTGTTCAAGGAACGTTAAGCATTATTCTCTTCTAGGTATCAGGACACATGCATCTGACTGTCTGTGGCCCCAAAGAAATGCAACTATGTCTACATTATGTTGTTAATCAGAATATTCTTTATTGTCTTTGCTACATCCATCACTCTTTGGAGACAGAAGCTGTGGATATGAATATCTTCAGTGGAGAAAATTAACTGGCATTTCCCATTTCAGGAATCCTTGCTCCAACAGGGGAGATATTATGCTCTCTGACATGCAATGGGGAGGTTTATTTTTTGAAAGATTTATGACAACAGCTTCTCAATAGGAAAAACAGCAAATGGTTAAATTTTAATTTTTTTCAGTATATAAAATTTATACTAGGTATGATGAATTTTCTGGTTTTACATTTAGGAAAGAAGAAAGAGAACAGCCTCAAAAGTCAGTCTGCTGTCTGACCTGAGGGGCTGATAGAGTCCTGGCTCAGCAGCTGTCAGTTCTAGGGAAGCTCCATCATGTGAATTACCCTAAAATTGGTCAGGATCAAATTTAAAAGGGATTTTGCTTCTTCTCATTTTCCCTGCAAAACCTGGAAACCCTTGGACATCCAGGATCTGAAGTCTGGAGAGATGTAGCTCTTGCTAGGTGTGGGCATGGGGATCCACAACAGAGAAACAGAAATTTTAAGAATGATTGTGCTTATATCTAATGAGGCTATAAACCATAAGTTAAAGCATTTGGTTTGATGATGGAAAAAGCCTTGCCATAATTGAAGTTTTACCAGCCTAAGTCAGGTCAGATATGACCTTCATCAGAGTACATAATGACAAAATCCAGACTTTCTCTTCCCTATGCAAGGTCCCAGCCCCATGCCAGACACAGAGCCACAGCTAGGAAAGGCATCAATATATCTCGCTGCTCGCTAAATCACATCTTCCCAGTTTCAGGAACATGTACATCAGATGTTGCAAATTATTAGGCTGATTAATTATAGTTGATGTAATAAGTCTAGTATACGGAATATCTGCTTGTATATACATCATCCTTTCTTTTGCCTATTCTTCTGAAAAAGACGGAAATCAGTGCCCTTATATACTGACCAGGATAAAACATGAAATGTCTTGTTAATTTAAGCTAACAAGAATAGAAAAATGTACATAATCTGTTTTGTCTTCTTGTTGTTTTTTTTTTTTCCCTGAGAAAACAAAAATTTAGTTCAAAGAGAAAAAAAGAATTATTTCAACATTAGTATTTCAACTATAAGAATCATGCTATCATGATTAACCACAGTGCAATACTTCGGCAGCTGTCAAAGACAAAAGGAAAAATATTGATAAAGAAAAAGCAGGAAAGGATAATCTTGCATACACACAGAACATGTATGGCGACAAATTAAAAAAAGAAAAAGGTCAAATAGTATTACAGTTGTTTGGTTGAAGGCCATTATACATTTGATTTAAAGTCCGTAGTTAACCTGGGATTGTTTAGTTTGAAGAAAAGGAGGCTCAGGAGAGACCTTATCTCTCTCTACAACTACCTGAAAGGAGGTTGGAGCAAGATGGGTCTGGGTCTCTTCTCCAGGTTTAACAGTGATAGGAAAAGAGGAAATGGCCTCAAGTTACACCACGGGAGGTATAGATTGGATGTTAGGAAAAATTTCTTCACTAAAAGGGGTATTAGGCATTGGAACAGGCTGCCCAGGGAAGTGGTGGAGTCACTGTCCCTGGAGGTGTTTAAAAAAAGTATAGATATGGTATTTAAGGGCATGGTTTAGTGGCATGGTGGTGATAAGCTGACGGTTGGACTTAATGAGCTTAGAGGTCTCTTCCAACCTTAATGATTCTGTGATTCTGTGATTTCTTATTCTTATCAGAACTGAAAACCCTTTTGGTAAAAGTAAACTGCAGGTGTAGGGAAACAGAACAAAAGAATCTCTTTGTAAGTAAAAGCAAACCCCAAAACAATTTTTGAGCCTTAATACTAAAACTAACCTAATAATGTCAAAAGAACTGTAAATGTGTATCGAATTTCAGTGAATATGACCGATTACCTGTCACTTACTCAGCCCTGATTTCTTCCTGCTATGCACTTTAGAACCATCTTTGTTTTAGAAACTCGGAGGCAATGTGTATGAGTTGTTAGCTCATCTCTACCTCTGTTTTCTGAATGCTTTTGGGTCTGAGTAACAAGCCCTATCAGTCATTTCAGCACAAAAGTTTCAACAGCATCATTACTTATTTATTTTTATCATCCTCATTGATGCTGCTCAAACTGAAACTTCGAGTTTCACCTTGAGTCACGCAAGATTACACAGGCTTTATAAAGGAACACCTGAATTATGCTTATGCTAAGCTACCTAATCACTGGACTTTTCTCTAGTTTTGGATTCTAGGTTGCGTTTTAAGTGTAATTTAAGTGTGAAATGTTACCTAAGTTAAGCATGTCAGCTGGCACATGATTTTCAGCCTTAAAAATAACTATTCTTTTCCTTAAAATTACATTTACAATAGAGTGGAAAATCTTGACCAGGAAATATGCTTTGCTACTAGCTTTCCTATATGTGAAAATAGTCTAACCTATGTACACTACACGACTGAAATCAGCAAAAGGTAACTAGTTACAGAGTCCTGTTTTGTAGTGCAGTTTGAGGGAAGTAATGGCTTCCTCCTTTGCTACATCCCATATCTCTCATCCTTCACAAAAGCCAGCAGCAAACTTAGGAAACACATTTAAAAGAGATTTATGCAAGTAGAATAAAAGATTTTTGTAGGCAGACAAGTCACATGAAACAATCTACAAAATTTAACAGAGCTGTTTGAGCAGAGTAACCAGCTGCTAAATAAGTTCATCTGAGCTACTTTTTCCATCTTTCCTAGAAGCTGCAGAGAACAGGACTATTGGGAATAAAGGGCTAATATTCAGTATTGTCTTAATATACCTGTACAAATGGAAATAGTAGAGTATATAGGTAAAATGGACAATAAAACTGGAATAATGTTAAACTGTCACATAATTCCACAGCGAGAAGTAATATCTTCTAGAAAGAGAAAATTAAAAATCTACAAAACCGTCTTTGTGCTACATTTCATGTGCATGTATTGATCATTTCAAATGTCCTCTCTACAAAGACTGTTTTCTAAGGGAAAACAGGAAAATTTTCATGCTAGACATTTATTTTCTTGAAGTTTTTCTCTGAGCTGGCAACAATATAGATTATTTGTTTTCATTTATTTTATTCTGAAAGTATGTTGTCACAGTAGCATCATTAACAGCTTCCATATGCTGTGAAGATAATGTTACGGGAGAACGATGGCAGTGTAATTACATACTACATCTTCAGGGATCTGACTCTGGCAGAGTTGAAGATTACTTCAGAGTTTCAGATATAATCCTAATGACCCCATCTTGCTGAGTTTTTGGAAGTGATGAAATGCCAAGTCATTGAAAATATCTGATAAAAGCCTAAACAATCTGAAATGAGTAATTTAGTGTTTCATCTAAGTCCCATATGCTTTACACTTTTACTAATATCTTTAACAATAATTCTTGTACCTATTCTAGGTACAATAGAGTAGAATAGAATACCTAGACAAAGAAAGAAAAATCCAAGATTTTTTGTATGCTCTTTCATTTTACATTTGCCAAAATTATGACTTAAAGAGCAAACACTGCAGCAACGATTTCTGTCATCCAGTGTAAGTGTCTATAAAAGACCTGGGCATCAAGGCTAGAACTACATTGTGGAAATGTAAAATAAGATTCAAGTCTAGTCAAAACTCTTTTGTATCCCTTTTCATTCACCTCTTCTTAATAACTTGCATAGTAGACACCCAGTTTTACATGTATTAGTAAGTGACATTAGATAATAGGAGGATTTGGGATTGTCTCATGCATGCCATGTTAAAGAAAAAGGTTACTTTAGTATGTCTTCTTGGGGAAAAGATAGTGAAATGACAATTGTACAACCTCTAGTTGCTCAGTCAATTAATACCTTAAAGCTACACATGGCAATGTCCAAATGTGATTGCGGACACAAGCAGAGTTTACTTACAGGAATTGTCTCAAAAAAATCAAAGCAAGTTTTACTGATGGACAAAGAGAGGAAGCAGACAAAACACATTTTTTCTGAGGCAATCAGACAACTATATAGGTACCACAGCCCAAACTACTAGCTCATAAAAGAGTAGGTTTGCTCCTAATACAGCAATGCTAATGTAATTTTTTTCCCTCATCTGGAAATACTGTAAAACTGAAAGAGCTGACATAGCATGCATTCTAAGGAGATAACGACAGGGAAGAGCATCAGCTGTTTAATTCAGTGGCTGGGTGTGAAAGTCATCTATCCTGCTGCTACATGATGTACAACTCCTCAGAGCCTTGTTTTGTGAAGTGTGACTGAATCACAACCAGACAGAAATCTCTGAGACATCCCTCTAACATACCTCCCGCTAGTCACAGATGCCTGATGCATGATGCTGTTGAAAAAAGAGGTGGAAATTTCCTCCTACCTGTTCACATGTGCAGAAGCAGAGAAGGCCATTACTGATGTTTTCCAGTGCCGAGGAGGCAGCTCTGTGAGAGCTGTTGGAGGATCACAGAATCATAGAATGGCCTGGGTTGGAAGGGACCTTTAAGACCATCTAGTTCCAACCGCCTTGCCATTGGCAGGGATGCCATCCTCTAGACCAGATTGCCTAGCGCCACATCTAACCTGGCCTTTAACACTGCCAGGGATGGGACATCCATAACCTCTCTGGGATGACCCAGGAAAATGAAATAATGGGGCAAGCAAATGTTAGCTTTGTTGAGAGCCAGGATGAAGTGAATTAAACAGCCCAGGCCCACTGAAATCAGCTCCAAAAGCTGGTGATGGTTTTGACAGCAGACTGTTGGGCAAAGAACAGTGAGTACTCCCTGTCTAGTGGAAATACCTGTCATGGTGGTCTCCACTGGCAGCAGTGCACAACAGCAGCTCTGTGGGAGGAGCAGTTGAATAGGATGGTGCTTCAGCAGTGACGCAGTAGACCAGGGCATGGTATGGTAACCTAAGGCCTGCTGTTTCTGATATTGTTAAAGTCAAGGCTGACTCGAAGTCTTTTAGACCTTTTTTCTTAGCTATTTTAATTATTATGTCTAGCATTTTTAAGCATAGCTGTTTCCCTCAATGAAACCATTTTGTCCTCAAATAGCAGTAGTAATGCTTATTTTTAAAGTGTATAACTTCTGTATTTTTTTAACTTTTATTGCCACTAATAGTAAATAAACTGAAAATAAAAGTGGGCAGAATTAAAAAAATGAAGTTTAGCACTGAAATTCTAGTAAGAGCACCCTCTGGGGTCAAATATATAAACAATACTCTTTCTATCTTCCCACACACAAGGAGTGGGGGAAGATACTGAATATCACAGAAATGAGTGGAAATCCTTTTTCCACTGAATTTTTTCTTTCAGCTACTGTGAAGTGCACAGATATATTTTCTCAAACAAAATAAAAAATTGGATACTAAAATCTGTTAAACATATAAGAAGGAAAATGCTTATAAATACATGCTGCCCATAAGTAGAATTTAATTTAGAAGTGGCAACAAGTTAAAAATTGAAATATTGATGGATGTCTCAAGAGACAGAGATGCTAAGGCCCTTACAGTTGCGTTGGACCAAATCTAGAAACTAGCAGATATCAGTGGGTAAAACATGGATATCTTTCTCTAATCCTTTATTGTTTTGATCTCATAATTTTTATTGGTTTATTTAAGTCTGTTTATTTTGCACAGGCTCTGTGGTTTTGATTAAACATAGTATGTCAATTATCAAGAAAATCCATGAATGACAGTCTACCACTTTGTCACAGGCATCTTCCATTTAAAAGTACCAGAGTCCTCTCATGTTGGATCTGCTATTGGAAGAATCAGAGCTGTGGACCCTGATTTTGGGAAAAATGCAGAAATTGGGTACAACATAGTTCCAGGAGATGGAGGAAATTTGTTTGACATCACAACAGATGAAAACACCCAGGAAGGAGTCATCAGACTGAAAAAGGTATGTGGCACTGATGGGATGCATGTGCCTATGACTCAAGTGAGATAATAGGTAAATGTTATGCAATTATACTTTATAAGTAACACACAGTAGTTTTTATCTTTATTAGAATTTGTGATTGTGATCTTATTCTTAAAGGAATTGGAGTTTAGTGTTTCATTTCATATACAATCAGGTATGACTTTTCATAAATAATATGAGTTTTAATGGCAGAGAAGTAATTTTATCTCTGTCTAGAAAATGTAATTTATTTTTTGTGGGACGTTTTCCACCTAAAACCATATGAAAACATCTCCAGTTCAGAGCACAGAATGACAAAGCTATATTTTATGTTTGAGATACTATGTTTCCTTTTCACTTATATGCATTTTATTTTGAAGATTTTGATTTTATGTTTGTTATTTTAATAAAGAAGCTGTTGTACAGTACTGTAGTGAACAGAGTTTATATCAGGGTCATCGTCATGGCTAGGCTTTGCGAACGAAGATCCAGGGAGGGCTCCACCCATGCTCCTCATCAGCGCCTTTTACAAGTGCGCTGATGAAAAGAGGAGAGTGGATAGCACCCTCGAGCCTGCGCAACGGATTTTTTCAGGTGAGACACAGCATGCGCAGAGCTGGACCCACCCTTTAGTCCTAAGGCTCATCTGCCAGAGCCTAGCAAGCTTGGACACTGGCAGCGAAGTCCTTAGGACGGAGGTTTTATTAGAGTGTCCTTCTCTTAGATGGAAGGCCTTCCAGGGCTAAATGAGCTCCATCTGCCCGGGTTTGGAATCAGAGTTGTCCTTCTCCTAGGATGACTGCCAGAAGGCTAATCAGCACATCTGACCCATACAAGGATTATAGGAACATGGGTATCACTCCCCACACTTTCCTGTGGGCAATGAGTTTAATGCTCCCTCTGCTGTCGGCACAGTTTTTGCACCAGGGGCCACAGGAGACCCCAAGTGATTTTCAGACTGTGCCTGTTATATCAGGGTAGAAAAGTCATAATGGTTGCAAATTGACATATCCTACTTCAGTTTCCTAATTGTGTTCCAGATAGCTGGTTATTGGATATTCATGCAACGGAGCACACTGCGTCTTGCCTGTTGATATTACTTTAGTGTACTACAATAAGTTCAAGATTACTAAATATATGAATTTGGAAGATGGGAATGTTAAGTGTATTTGGAATTTAATGGTTAAATCTCTCAGTAGGAGACTCAAAATTTGGACTGTCACATTCTATCCAATGGGTCTTTTCTGAGCCTAGGCATTTATATGCACATCAATGATCAACTTGTTTAGTAGAAAGAAGTCTGAACCGCCAGCTAATTCTGAAAGGCCAGTTATGTTCTATATACAGCTCATGCTGCAGATTTTTATAAAATAGACACATCTATGAGTTGAACACTTTGTAAGGCTCTGGGAATGAAAGAGTTTTGAACATGCATATTAACACAAGCTTTAGGAAAATAGAAGCTTTAGTTCCATCAAAAACCAGAATTTAGGTATTTAAATTTCCCCTGGCTCTGACTGTGGTTCTATATTTGCATTATACTCATTCAAATTAAAATTTCTGGCTTCAGCCTCTTGATCCAGGAAATAGTAAATTATCCATGGGTTCATTAAACGACCAGATGATGTACTACTCTGCTAGTTTCAGTGATATAAATTGGAAGCTACGATACCCGCAGGAAGTAATTTGTCAGTGGGACACAAATTCTGTGCTATATTCATATACTTCCTTCTTTTCTAACTAAAAGTTTGACTGTACCCTTTCCTCCTTATGTGAATTTGTAAACTTTGTTTCATTTTTAAAAATCGTTCTGATCACCTGACTCAAAAATATCTCCATCTGGAGCTGTTAGGCTGAGCAGCACTGCTAGGCAGAAACAGTCATGAGAGGAAACCACTGAAAAATGAATGTTTGAGCATCAAGAGTAGATTTTTGATGGGATGCAGTTCTCCCTGGATTAGTCCTAAGCCTCAGCTGTGCTGCTTGGTTTTATACACAGCAATGAAATTAGTCCATGCTTATATTTAGTATATATTAGACTGTATAGACAAAGCATTCAAACTGGCAATGCAGACTCAAACAGCATGCATATTAGTTGTTACTAATTAGGAGTATTCATATAAAAATTTGCTTGACGCATTTCTCCTAGGACTAGCACTGGCAAGATTCCTGGCCTACTTTGAGACTGTTGTATGGGGAATTATATCTAATTGAATGATAGTTCTTTTCAAAAATCAACCAATAAATATAACACAATTCTATATGCAGATACTTTAGAGTTGGTCATTGCATTTCACTGCATTTATTTAGTCTTTTCAGTACCAAGATAAGGCATATCTGAAAGTTTAGTTTACTTTTACAACGGCAGAGTATCAGTTGATGATACTGAACAAGTGGGGAAAAATATAATCTTAATCTATTCTTAATTGAAAATATAATACTAATGTCTTCTTAATTGTCTTCATCATAGTGAGCCTGGGGACAGTGACAGGCTGTGAAGGTCAGAGAATACAAGCTTTGTTTAATGCAGGAGTGTAGAAAGAAGATAAACCAAACACACAGGTCCTCCAGCAAAGCATACCTTTATATGGGCCCTACACATTGCCATTCACGAAACTTTTCTCAGGCAAATGGTCTCATTCACTAGGCTTTAAATGATCCAAGAATGGAGTCATCCAAAATTCATCCACTGCTTGATCCCAGGTTAAACTAAAGCAATACAGATTCTTAAAGTTAATGCAGAACTTTAACTCCTCATATCTTCTGTGCTTGTAACAGTATAAGTGTGTTTTAATGGGCAATAGTTTTCAGATTTGCAGAAGTGCTGGATATTCACTGGACACCTATTAAAATGCATGCTGCCTGTACTCTACAAGCTTGCAGCAGCATTATTCATTTGCCTGCAGAGAAGCAATTTCGCATTGCATGGTGTTCAAAACACTGATCTGACCTTGTGGGATTATGCAAATATTTGTTAGGTATATACTTAAGACCCTCTGTAAATCAAAGCTGATGAGTGAATAGAACTGGCATTTTCAATTATGAATTATAAATAATAAACAGTCAAAGCTACTGATAAAAAAAGCCATGTGCTTCAAAACCAGGTTTGCACTTTCTTCTGTGTTGTAGCATATTCTGATGCTGTTACTGCTGCAGTGATTCAGTGCTGAGCCATTCCAAAACTATTACAAAGTTTGCTTTTATTTTTCCTGAAAAATTTCTTGGAGTCAGAAACTGTCAGTCACTGCATAGATACTTTTTTGTTCTGTTGTATGCAAAAAGCATGGAGACCTTTCTATGATAAAATTGAGAAAAACGAAGCCTTCCTGGACTATTTTGTTTTTAATGGAAAATACATTTGTTGATAAAAAATTGTACAAGCCAAACTGTTGTTTTCAGCACACTAAGTGCATTGGGAAAGGCAAAAGGCCATTCTCTGCTTCTCAGGCACTAAATGAGCACAAACAGCTACAGCTGGACATGGTGCACATTTTGAATCATTTTTGGTTGCTAATTTATTATTGTACTATGATCCAATATAAGCTTGATTACTACTACTCTTGTGCTATTTGCATATAGTAAAAATGGAACACCTTTTCTTACATTCTGCTAAAGAAGTGATCCAAATGCTGTTTAGCACCACTGTGTGGTTAGTACTGTAATAACTTTCTCATTTCTAAAAAAAAAAGAAAAAACAAGAAAAAAAGAAAAAAAAAGAAAACATTATCAATAAAAAGAGGAGAAAATGTCTGACTTTAGGATAGTGCTACATGCAATTCTCTTTGAAATTAAGAGTACCATATTAGGAATAGAATGACCAATTTCTTCCCTTCTCTGATGCTATTTAATACAATGATTTGGGGGATTATATTTATGTAGTATCTGTCAATGTATCTGAATGCATCAGCAAATTACAGTGAGTGTAAGCAGGGTGACAGAAGGGAACATCTTCTTTGTACTGGAGTACTGGTGGCCTCAGGTGGGGTACAGAGTAGTGCTCCGAGGCACTGGAGGGAAAATGTGTCAGTCCCAGGCAAGGTCTTGATTCTTTTGTTACTTANAATGTGTTATGAAAACATACTGCCAGCTTTCAGATGAATACAGTCACTTTTAAAGGAACACTGGCTAGGAGCAATACACCCTTAGCAGAATTAATTCTGCTCCAGCCCAAACCAGGACAAAGAAATATTTAATAACCACATCCAACAGAAAAAGAAAACAGAGGGATTTAGCTTCACTGAACAGTTGGCACTAAATTTATTAAAATAAGGATGAATTTATAGGATAAACCCATTGCGTGCAAGAGTCTCTTAATTGGCTCATCGTGAGTTAATGCAGAAACTGAACGGGGTTCAAGTACTGTGTCTAGCTCAGATATTACTTCAGTAATTTGTGCAGAGTATTATTAAAACCCAGGAGAAAACTGATCCAATCCTACACTATTGCACTGTACTAGGTGAGCTTCTCTGTGTAGGTCAGTGGAAGCTCAGGGAACACTCTGCTTAATATTTTTTGTAAGCCATGTACCACTGCTAACTAATAAGCTGATAAAACTGTATCCATGATATCGCAGAATATCAAGGAGGACATAGCACTGCATGATGAGGAACAGTAACTTTAGTGATGATAAAACAACAGAAACTGGGGGGATGTTGAACAGACCCATTAGCTGCTAGGAAGTATTTGATGTGTATGGTTCCTTGTAACCTCAGGAGACACTTTTAAAAAGCTTTTAAGTCAGTAAATTGACTGCTGACTAAGCTGAGCTGTCTTGTTCATGGGATAGCCCACGTATGTAGTGCTGGGGCATTGCTATAATGTAAGAGCAGTCTAATTGCATCTGTACACCACAGCAGTGAACACAAGGCCAACTCCTGATGTCGCTCAGCAAGAATTGCATTATGGCTACTACTTGCTTTACTAGCAAAACTGTACAGACTGCTCACTCCATCCCACGCCTTCATTGTCCAGAGGCAGGGAGTAACATCTGCAGGTGTGTGCATATGCACTCTTTGCCTATAATTGAAACTTGTGAGTTTTTGTGAGTGGAAATTGTTGTTCGACATTTTGAGGAGCAAGAGCAGGTGATATGAAGTCCTTCAGCACAGGTAGAAAGTGGTGACCCGAGTGCAGACCCTAAAGACCATAGCAGCCACAGAGAAGAATGACAGGAAGTGTGAGGATGGAGAGATCTTCAGTATCTGCACTTTGCAGATACAGCTGTTGGGTTTGATTTTTCTTGCAAGCACCTGCAGAAACAGTTAAGATGTTTGAGAGCAGCAAACAGCCAAACCTCTGACATTGGTCAGATTCTACCTTCTCCAGTCATAGAACATAGATATATTTTGCTCACTTCTCATCAAATCTTGAAACATTCACTTCAGATTTGGTCAAATCTACAGCACTTGCTCGAGATCTGGCCTACAAATCTCATTTTTTACCAGACATTCTCATCTCTGCAGTTAATGAAGGTTCTTTATTGATCTGCAGCTTGCTTTTGTAAATCAACCTGCTCTGTAATACCAATTATTTCCTTACACTATTTACAATCCCATGCAGGAGTGCAGTTACTAAAATGTGTCAATGCGCAGCAAATACCAGAATACAGGAGTACCACAGACATGATATTTGTTCTAAGGCAACTGCAAGAAAAATGCAGGGAACAGAACAAAGGTCTCTATGTAACCTTTGTTGATCTCACCAAGGCTTTTGATACTGTGAGCAGAAATGGTCTATGGCAGATTTTGGAACGTTTAGGTTGTCCCCCCAAGTTTCTTAAAATGATTATCCTATTACATGAGAATCAGCATGGCCAAGTCAGATACGGCAATGCACTTTCTGAGCCCTTTCTAATAACTAATGGCGTGAAACAAGGCTGCGTTCTTGCACCAACTCTATTCACACTGTTTTTCAGCATGATGCTCCAAAGGGCCATGACAGAATTTGATGACCAGGATGGTATCTACATTAGATATCGTACTGAGGGAAGCCTTTTTAACCTAAGGTGTTTGAAGGCCCATACTAAGACTATAAACCATCTTGTCCGGGAGCTGCTTTATGCTGATGACGCTGCCCTTGTTGCCCATACAGAAGTAGCTCTGCAGCGTTTAACGTCCTGCTTTGCAGCTGCTGCTGAGCTTTTTGGGCTGGAAGTTAGTTTAAAGAAAACAGAAGTTTTATATCAACCTGCACCTCAGGAAGTCTTTCATCATCCTCATATCACCATTGGCGATTCAGAGCTTAGATCAGTCCAACAGTTTACCTACCTAGGCATCCTCATCTCCTCAGATGGTAAGATTGATGGAGAGATAGACAATAGGTTGGCAAAGGCATATAGTGCTTTCGGAAAACTCTATAAAAGAGTCTGGCGAAATAAACACTTGAAGATAAGTACAAAGATCAGTGTTTATAGAGCCATTGTGCTATCTACTCTTTTATATGGTTCCGAATCATGGGTCATCTATCGCCACCACCTACGTCTCTTGGAGCGCTTCCATCAGCGCTGTCTCCGTACAATCCTAAACATCCACTGGACAGATTATGTAACTAATACCTCTGTCCTAGAACGTGCAGCAATTTCAAGCATTGAGGCCATGCTGCTGAGAAGGCAGCTGCGTTGGGCAGGGCACGTCTCCAGGATGAAGAACTACTGCCTCCCTAAAATCATACTCTATAGTGAACTTGCCACTGGCTGTCGCAAGAAAGGAGCCCCAAAGAGGAGATACAAGGACTCCCTGAAACAATATCTCAGCCTTGGCCATATTGATCACCTTAACTGGTCTACTCTAGCCTCCAATGAGGAGGTCTGGAGACACACTATTTTTAATGCCGTGGATGTTTTTGAAAGGGCACGCAGGATGACTCTTGAGGAGAAAAGACAGCGTAGAAAGAATCGTGTCTTGCAGGTTATACCTCCTGGGGAGTCCTTCTGCTGTGCCTTTTGCAACAGCTCTTGTCTGTCCCGCATTGGCCTTTTCAGCCATGAGCGCACTTGTAAAAAGCGCTGATGAAAAGCATGGATGGAGGCCTCCCTGGATCTTCGTTCACGAAGCCTAGCCACGATGAGTCCGATTGCAATACTTCATAAAATATGTAGACACTCAACCCATCCTGAGGGGGTGAGTGATGCTAGGGTTTGTGACAGGCACATATGATATAGATTTGTTCTGCAATTGCATAATGCTAGTACAAAGACAAGCTTAAGTTAATATGTGCTTCCTCTCAACCCAGAGCTACTGTCTGTAACTATCCATATGTGTTGGGGTTTACAGTCTCACCCCAAAATATGGCTTTTCCATCATTGTATGTGTGGATAGTGAAAGCCTGTAACATAAACATACTGTTGTATCTCTTATGTGCGGATAAAAAGCAGAAATTTCTGGAGTTTCCAGTCCTGCATCTGTGAAGCATAGCAAACTGACAGGATAGTTCTTTACCCACCCTTGTCATGCTTCTCAACAGAATTTATTATATCTTTCAGCCCATATTTTTGACCCTTTCAGTTCTTTAATTCTCTCTAATCTGTCTATGCATCCATCTTTCTGCCTAATCTAATAAAAATTTAGATACATGTGCTTCTACAGAGTAGCATTTCTTAACTTCTACCTTGAATATGAAGATTCAGCAACGACCTTGAATATGGGAAACAATAATAATTAAAAATATATTTATTTCTAACACAGAACCATTTATGTGCTTTCCTAGTAATACTAAATAAGTTTGTTCATGGTACTTCCAGAGTTGCAAGATAAAGTGATTTGTCAGTATGTGTTATTTGATTTTGGGATTTACAGAATGCCTTTGCTGCATACAGCTGGGTATACAATGATAGTGCTTTACTATGCAACTTTATAGAAAACCTTGTAACTGCAACATAGGAAAAAGTAGATAAGAACTA
>VWZO01008909.1:9120-28712 GCA_013396975.1 Bucco capensis | reverse complement strand
GGGGGGGCAAATACATCTATTCTGTCACTGTTACTTAGAAAGCCAATACTCTTCTAATTGTTGAATAGTTCACAATTAAGAAGATACTACCTTAACATTAGCAGGAACACTATTTACTATGGAAAATCTTGTAAATTCTGTAAAATAAAAGCTTTGTTCAAACTTAGCTTTCTGAATATAATAATTTTTATAGACTATTTGTTATTTATTAAAAAAACCCTCTATGGCATGATTCCATTAAAATCTGATTAATTGAAAGATATTTTAATAATCTCACAGGGGTTTTTTTTATAAGATTCATACTGCTGTGTTTGCAACCTTAATAGTATTGCAGAAAATAGGACTAAGCACTGTCAGACATTTATTATGTAACAGCAGAATACTTCTGCTTTTGTGTGGATCACTCAATTCCTTCACAGACTTTAGTGGTATCTACTTGGGGAAAGAAAAAAAAAAAGTAGAAAGTGATTTTTACATCTCTAAAAAGAAAAATTCAAATGGGTTTACCTGAAAACCAGGAAGACATTCAATTCTCCTGTTTTCACACAGACTCCTGGCATTTAGACAAATGCCAAACTTCAAGACTGTCAATAGCTATCTATATGGCTCAACTATTTAAAGCTGAGAAGACAAGAACTCATCAGAAGATTGTAGGATCTACTCCTCATAAACACAACACATTAAAACCATACTCTTTTGCTGAATTATATACATTGTACAAAATACTTTTTTTAATTAAATCCTAGGTTTATGATTTGCAACATTTCCCTTCTTTCCACAGACCTTTCATTTGCAGGTTAGCCTCATTTATATTAAAAAGCTAAATTCTGCTATTTTGTGGGAGTCTGTCACTGATTTCTTTTTCTAACGATGGCTGAGCACTTTCAGCCTCTCCTTATTTTCAGTGCCATCTGTGCTTTGCATTAGCTGCATATTATTTAACCTCAGATCTATAGAAGGACAGAAAGAGGGAATGTGTTGCTCTGAGGTCACAGTGGGAAAACATTGTTCTTTCTTGAAGTCAAACTATCTTTTCAAAAATGTACTGTAGTGTTGCCCCATAATGCTAGCAGGAGAGAAGTAATACAGCCATGTACCCATCTTCTGGGCAGCTATGCAGTAAAACATGTCAGCCTGAGCACACCAATACACAGAATTGCTTGATATCTTACTCCTTTCTGCTCCTTCTCAAACAAGTACTCTGCTCCATATGTATCATAAAAGTTGTGACTAGGCAGTGGTCAAGGACTTGCTGTCATTAAGAGTATCTCAGTGAAAGCCAGCCTGCAAGGACTGTATAGATTATGACACTTTCCATCAGTACATCTGTCTGCAAATATACTCAGGCATCACAGGAGCCAATCTGAACAGTTTTAATGGAATTTTGGTGATATGAAAGATACATACAAGATGTCAGTTAGAATTGCTGCTTAAATGAGAACTTAGATTTCTTGCTTTCTCTTAATCATTTATATGTAGTTTAACATGGATTTTTCCCACTGCAAACTGGTTCTTTAAACTCAAAGTTTTCTCCTCCTGATATATTTTTTAAAAACATGTTAATTTTTATAATTAGCTGGAGAAGAGTTTGTGAGGTTGCTTTTGTTTTTTGGGGGGAGATTTTTTGCAACGCATAACAATGAACATGAGTAGTATAGAAACTGAAAAGACAGTGTGACAGTAATTTTGGATAGTGAAGTAGCACGTCCATTTGTAGTGAATACAGCAGATTGGCGTCTCAACACTGGGGCACATGATCTTCCACACCTGTCTGATTCTTCTTAGCCTTAGTTTCTTCTTTCTGTCAGTCCAGTAGTGAAGATGCAACTTAGAGTCCCTTTTACTGGGAATTTTGTCTGTATGAGGATAGTTGCATATGGTAGTGGATTGGTTAGTAGTACTTGGTTTTCAAGCCTGATTGTTTCTGCAGCATATAGAACTGGATGGCTGATTTCAAATCCTTGGCTCAGAAAAGACTGACCATCTAGTCTATTAAAATTATGAAGTCTTTCATAAGGATTTAAAATCGTTATGCTAGCTGTTCAGCTAATGTAAGTCAAGGTAACTTGATTGATTTTAATGAAACTACTTCATTTTACTTAATTTGGCCATTTATGTTCCGTTGTGATAAGGACAAGAAACAACAGAATTTAAATCTATCCCGGCTGTGTCAAATGACTGGAAACACTGCAGTAATAATGGCTGAGGGGGGAAAAAAAAATAACAGACATTGAAATATTCTTGCTCATACACTTGTGATCCTGTTCTTTTTTCTGGATGGCATAACCTCTCCCATTAGAAAATTTCCAACTTGACAATTGTAGGCAGAAACCACTAGGTGCCAGTGTTACCTAGACATCAGGAAAAGATTTTGTCAGTAACATCAAAAACAACAGGAAAGCCACTGCAGAAAAAACCCTTTAACTGAAGATAAACCTTCTATGCGTTTTCAACCACATAAGTCTGCATTAAGGTTTTTGAGATTATTACTTATCTAAAACCAAAGGCACTAAACTGATGTATATTGACAGAAACCCACATGAAAACAATTTGATTGCAAGATGTGTTTCCATCAAAATCCCAAAAAGGTCCACAAAAGCTGCTCTGCTGCCTTCAACACCTTGTGGATTACACCTAGGATCATAAGATAGAGTCAAAGTCTGCATTTTTCAAAGTACATATGCCTCAAATATATGGTGTGAATAACAGTTCACTGCTAAGAAAGACATTTTAGAGAAGCTTGGTTCAGATCAAATTTGAATTCACATTCATGGCCATACCTCGAGTCTGGTTTGACCTATTGGTACATATCAGAGTTTCCATTTGGTCTCATTTGCATCATTGTCATGGTCCTCTGAAAGCCTTCCCTGCTAAAATAAATTGAAATCTTCTACTAAAGGAACCAGATGAGCTAGAGAGCTGATTGCCTGTGCATAGGAGTTACGAATGCAAATCTCTGGCTAACCTGCACACAGCTAGTTTGCAAGAGACGAATCTCACTCATTAAACTCTGGACATCAACAACGTAACTGTTTGCATCCCTGCCAGCCATCCTAGTATTTTTTGATGTGGAGAAACAGTAATTTCTTGGGTATGATTCATCTGGACTATTTCAGAAACTACCTGAACATGAGATGAACTCCCAGACAAGCTTAGATGATTAGATCCGGAGCTGAAGTTTATGCTGAAGGCATCTTAAGTTATGTCAGATTAATCCCACCAACATGTTTTGCAATGTTTAATGTTTAGTCACATCTAATGTTTTGCTTCTGTTCTTTCTACAGCCGTTAGACTTTGAAACAAAAAAGGCATATACATTTAAGGTTGAAGCCTCCAATCTCCATCTTGACCATCGATTTCACTCGGTGGGTCCATTCAAAGATACTGCCACTGTGAAGATCAATGTGTTGGACATGGATGAACCTCCAGTTTTCAGCAGGCCTGTGTACACCATGGAGGTTTATGAGGATACACCTGTGGGCACCATTATAGGTGCAGTGACAGCACAAGACCTCGATGCTGGCAGCAGCTCGGTTAGGTAAGGAAGCTTTTCCTCTTTCAGTAACTCTCAGGCAACCCAAAGTGCTGCTGACAGTGAGACTCATTGGCAAATAGCTTAGTAGGAAGATATAAAATGTTCCAAGTCTGTCACTGTAACAGGTAACTGACACTCTGAAATATGCTGAAAAGAGATGCTAGTTTCTGTGAGTTATCTGGAAAAAATACATTAAGTGTTGACAGCTTCTTATCATACAGATCACATAAGTCACCATGCACTGACATGACTTCAGAGATGGTGTGCTCAGATAAGGAAGTAAAAAAAATTTTTTTGCCTGGTGTCTGGGTCTTCCACTAATGTAGCTGTGATGTACAGTTGTGAATAAGGAGGTTGTACATGCTATGTCTGTGTTATACCTCAACAGGTGACAGCGAGCACTGCCCCTTTGACAAGATCTACTTAGTCTCTACATTTGGCAAAGGAAAAATGCTTTGATAAGTAATTTCTACATCTGTCTTGGCTTAGGCTTTGGGGATGTTTTTGCTGACCAACACGGCTGTGTTCAGCAGACTTTAGCACAAGTAAATCCCTGCCAACAAAAGCTCTCATTTACTGGAGTAGCTTATTTTCCTGAAATAAAAGGGAGAAGGAAGCTGTTATGAGCTGTTATACAAATGTATTGTATTGATTTTGCTGATATATTTCCATCCACATTACAAACTATCAAGTGAACTAGACTCATTTACCAGTAAGAAAGCTCCTGTGAAGACATGGTCTAATATGTAGGCAGACATTACACATCGTCGTCGTGGCTAGGCTTCGCGAACGAAGTTCCAGGGAGGGCTCCATCCACGCTCCTCATCAGCGCCTTTTACAAGCGCGCTGATAAAAAGAGGATAGCGGATAGCACCCTTGAGCCTGCGCAATGGATTTTTTTTAGGTGAGACACAGCATGCACAGAGCTGGACCCACCCTTTAGTCCTAAGGTTCATCTGCCAGGGCCTAGCAAGCCTGGACGCTGGCAGCGAAGTCCTTAGGGCACAGGTTTTATTAGAGTGTCCTTCTTTTAGATGGAAGGCCTTCCAGGGCTAAACGAGCTCCATCTGCCCAGGTTTGGAATCAGAGTTGTCCTTCTCCTAGGATGACTGCCAGAAGGCTAATCAGCACATCCTACCCATACAAGGATCATAGGAACATGGGTATCACTCCCCACACTTTCCTGTGGGCAATGAGTTTAATGCTCCCTCTGCTGTCGGCACAGATTTCGCACCAGGGGCCACAGGAGACCCCAAGTGATTTTCAGACTGTGCCTGAGGCATTACACATACTTCCATATCAATTCATGCTGGACCTAATTGACTTCAGGAAATACTTTTATTCCTAGACTTTCATGAGAAATATTGAAGACATAATGGAAGTCATCAATCTTTAAATATCAATGTTTTTCAAGTGGGAGTATGATGGAACAGGAAAATGCCAATAGTTTCTACGAAGTGCCTGCATATTCATGTATATTTGATTACACATTTAATTTGGACTTTCTAATCTGTTTATTAACTATGTGTATTTTGACTCAGTACTTATATTCTCAAAATATACAATAAACATGCTAGACAACAAATTGTAATCATACACCAAAATTTAACATGTAACAGTGACTGTTTAGCTCCTACTTTGTCAATTCACTGTAATGTCATTTTTTAATGCATTCTTCATTCTTTTCTAAAACAGAAAAGTATTTGTTCATGATGCATTCCTTCTCTGGCAAAGAATCAAAACCTTCACTAACAAAGAATGAAATGGGAACTTTTTTCCCTTCTGGTAGCCTATGAAAATAGTCCCATAGAAGTCAATAATCTTTTGAAAACCATACTTTCTTGCAACCAGCCTTTAGTTATATTGTTGACCAGTTTTTCATGTGACAGCAGAATCATTTGAATGTATAAACACTCCTCAGTGAGGGTTTGGGGTTTTTTTAATTTTTTTTTTTTTTAATTTCACAAACCCTGCTAGGAGACTCAGGTGCTTTAGTTAGTGATTCTACGTAGTACAAAAGAAAAATTATTATAGAATCATAGAGTGGAAGGGTGGAAGGGACCTTAAGGTTCATCAGCTTCCAAACCCCAGCCATGGGCAGGGATGCCACCCACTAGACCAGGTTGCCCAGGGCCACATCCAACCTGGCCTTGAACACTGCCAGGGATGGGGCATCCACAGCCTCTCTGGGCAACATGTTTCAGTGTCTTACCACCCTCTGAGTAAAGTGTTTCTTCCTAGCATTCAATCTAAATCTCCCTTCCCTCAGTTTTTAACCATTTCCCCTTGTCCTATTGCTTTCTGACCAGGTAAAAAGTCTCACTTCCTCCCTTTTATAAGCCTCCTTTAGGTACTGGAAGGCTGCTGTAAGGTCTCCCCTAAGCCTCCTCTTCTCTAGACTGAATGATCCCAACTCTCTCAACCTGTCCTTGTAGGGCAGGTGCACCAACCCTCTGGTCATCTTTGTGGCCATCCTCTGGACCTGCTCTAAAAGGTCCATGTCCTTCTTATGCTGAGGCCCCCAGAGCTGGATGCAGTACTCCAGATGGGGCCTCATGAGGGCAGAGTAAAGGGCAGAATCAGCTCCCTTGACTTGCTGGTGGTGCCTCTGCTGATGCAGCCCAGGATATGTTTGGCCTTCTGGGCTGCAAGTGCACACTGCCAACTCATAGAATCATAGAACAGTTACAGCTGGAAAACACCTTGAAGATCATTGAGTCCAGCCTTTGTCCCAGCCCTATCAACTTGCTAAATGATGCCCCACAATGCAACATCCACCCGTCTCTTAAACACTTCCAGGGATGGTGACTCAACCACCTCCCTGGGCAGCCTGTTCCAATGGCTGACAACCCTTTCAGTAAAAAAATTTTTCCTAATATCTAACCTGAACCTCCCCTGGCACAATTTCCATCCATTTCACACTCTTTCTTGCCATGCTTTTTGTCGGTGTAATAACCATAGCACCTAAGTGCTAACTGCCCTAAAGTTACACTCCTTGCTGGGTGGGGGGCAGGGGGAAGTCTGCACTGCACGAAAGCTGGCTTTTGAACTCCTGCAGCTCTCCCTGCTCTGCCCACTCCTCGCCTTGATTGGCTGCTGTGGACTTCCTGGTTTTGCCAGAGTTCAGGCTGCTCAGGGGATGCTTTGGTCAGCAACCCCCCTGCACAGTTGGTCTAAAACTCTCCCCCGGGCTCTCCTCAATATGGGTGAATGCTCGCTGCTCTGTCTTGCAGACATATCTCGCAGACATATCATATCCAGCTTTTCACCTACCATGACCCCCAAGTCATTCTCTGCAGGGATGGTCTCAACAAGCTCCTCCTCCAGTCTGTACTCATGTCTAGGATTGCCATGACCCAGGTGCAGGGCCTTTCATCATCTCACAATAGTTTCTCCATATACTGAGCTCTCTGTAACATTGATCTTAAGCTGTTTTAAAGTGTCCAAGTCTATCTTTATTAATCCTGAAATAATTCCTGGGTGTCCAAATGCCCATGTGCAGCTAAAAGATCAGGAATATTATAAAATAATTCCCTTATATTTTAGTCTCACTGTTCTACTTTCTGACTCCTTACACCACCATACTACAGAAGTGCTTACAGGGTCACTTTTTATGAATCAGTTCAGCTGGTTCATGCCCAGGGAAAAACATCGGCTGTGTCCCAGTATTACCAGTTTCTTGGAGGGACCTATTCCATAATCCACACATTGAAATCATTGGACTTCAAGAGGGAGATACTTTGCTTTAATGAGAGGGATGTGTTCCAGTGACTCAGTGTACATGCTGAGAAGATTAAGTTGGAAACCTCTCCATGCAGCACTCTGCTGCCTTTGCAAGATCACTTATTTCTATCAGATTTCATGTTTCAGTCCTGAAATGTCTTCCTTGGCTCTTGCTTAATTGAGGATGTATTTGTATGGCTAGGCTTCACGAATGAAGATCCAGGGAGGGCTCCATCCACACTCCTCATCAGCGCCTTTTACAAGCGCGCTGATAAAAAGAGGCTAGCAGATAGCACCCTTGAGCCTGCGCAATGGATTTTTTTTTAGGTGAGACACAGCATGCACAGAGCTGGACCCACCCTTTAGTCCTAAGGTTCATCTGCCAGGGCCTAGCAAGCTTGGACGCTGGCAGCGAAGTCCTTAGGGCACAGGTTTTATTAGAGTGTCCTTCTCTTAGATGGAAGGCCTTCCAGGGCTAAACGAGCTCCATCTGCCCAGGTTTGGAATCAGAGTTGTCCTTCTCCTAGGATGACTGCCAGAAGGCTAATGAGCTCATCCGACCCATACAAGGATTGTAGGACATTGGGTGTCACTCCCCACACTTTACCAAGGGCAATGAGTTTAATGTTCCCTCTGCTGTCAGCACAGTTATCGTACCAGGGGCCATAGAAGACCCCAAGTGATTTTCAGAC
This sequence comes from Bucco capensis, assembly GCA_013396975.1. NCBI lineage: Eukaryota > Metazoa > Chordata > Aves > Piciformes > Bucconidae > Bucco > Bucco capensis. The sequence goes on along the minus strand of VWZO01008909.1, from coordinate 20,762 downwards.
TGTGCCTGTTGAGGATGTATTTGATCCTCTGTATTCAGCTTGATCTCCAGCTAATTAACTTTAGTGATAAGATTCTTACTAACTTATCAGAGATCTGATGATGCTTTTGTGCTCTGGAACAATCTACCTGTATCAAAATGCTGACAAATCCAAGCAGAAAAAGAAATGATATGCAATTGTTAGTTAGAGATATATTAGTGTTCAATATTCCATAAGTTTCATATCCTCTAACTGAAAAAAGTACATGATCAGAAGTTAGAAAAGTATAGATTATTTTGAAAGAATTGCATCTGATTACAACTTCTTAATGTATCTTAACCAATTACACTCTTTCAGCTGTTTAAATCTAGATCATCTCACAGATGTGAAGAATGTCCAGTAATTTCATTGTTTTTAAAGAAGGAGTCTGAGCATCTACTAAGTGAATATGTCCTCTAAATGAGCATGAAAAAGCAAGCAATGTTCTTCGAGACCCAGCAGCCCGTACAACCATACCATTTGCTGGGTGGCACAGTTTCTCTGCAAACTCATTCATTTTCTCTAAAATATTTTCCTAGAGCAGTTTGGCCATTAAGATGTCCATAACAACAACAACAAAATCAACAATTTGCCAAACAATAGAGACTGTTGATCAGTCTTCAGACCAATCTGTATTGTATACAACAGAAGGCAAAGCTCTGAAGAACAAAGCAGGCTAGAACAGCTCACCTGAAAGGTAGTAGCACAGAAACTAAATCCATGTTGCCAGACAAAAACATTAGGTCTGTTGTTCTAGACACATCAGGAAGTGGGAGATAAGAACTAAGAATGAAAACTGGATTCAACTGTTAAAAAGAAAAATATTGCACTGGAAGCCATTGAAAATTGTGAGTTTTGTGTTATTTTTCTTTTTTCTCCTGCTACTGAAATCAAGCTTTTAGACAAGCCAGGATTTTTAAAAGGTTTGTTTTGTGGGATCATATTTGTTAGAGATGTTGAAATGAAAGGAGACCGTGCATATTCAGTAAGAAACAGGAAATTAAGCACAAGCTGAAAACGGACCAGAGGTATTCAACACCTGCAAGTGTGACTAGCTTTGAAGCTGTTTTGGAATATCACCCTAATGCACCTGCTTTTCAAACTGTGTTAAACCTGGAGTTTATGTGTCTCAGGTGAGCTATCTTGTCTTATTTTATCCATGCTGCTGCAAGAAAAGCCCAGCATAAATGGTCAGATGAAGTCTTATGTACTTTTTGGCCATTAAAAATCCCAAAGCACTTCTGAAAAGAACAGTGATGTCATGTTCTTCTCGGACTCCTCTAGTTTACAGTTTCAAGCTGTAAATGTTTGTGTTGTAGTGTAATACAATCTGTGTAATTTGTAAATATGAATTTCTTTTTGGTAAATCCTTCTGGTACGAGGAATTTTAGGACTTCTAAAAATATCTTTTATATGTGTCCATACAGCATGAATGTTATAGACAGATCTGTCTAAATAACAAGAAAGTGTAAATGGATGGTGAGACTGAATTATCTACAACACGTTCTAGAACAGTGTGCTTTATCTAACAGTGTACGTGAAGTTCAACATCTTTGCACTGACACCTCTGAAGTTGTCAGATTTCCTTGGAGATGATCTTCTGAATTAAAGCATGAAAGAATTATGTGCATTTTCTTGTCCAAGTCCAGAGTAATGAAACTGTGATACTAAAGAAAGAAAGAAGTCATGTGTACTAGTGACAGCTCAATACTACCCTCAGTATCCTGGGAACAAGGCTGTATTCTTTGCATGTGCTTCCAAAGGCAAAGCCTTAATTTTCTGAACTAGTTCACAGTGGTCCAGAAACTTTCATGGATAGTTTCTGTTTTTCCCAGTGCAATATTTTGTCATGTAAAAATCAAGAAAACACAAATAATAGGTTTCTTCCTGAATCTTTAAACACTTTACCTTAATGTACAAGCACAAACAAGATGAAGTTATGTATATAAGAGGAAAGTGCTTGACCTTCCAGTCGCATAAACCTTCTGATCCTTTTTTGTTTACACACTTTCTGAATTTGCTTTTTCTTCAAAAAGAAAAGTCTCATCCTGTGACATCAAAGTGTATCTAGTAATTCCATACATATACAGAATGACTGGGACGTGTAGTTCCAGCACCTCAACCTTCTTCATTTAATAACAGATTAAATGGTATCTATTTTCCTGTGTATGGTATCACACTGCAGGGAAACATGATGCTTTGCCAGTTGGTTTTGCATAGATAGAATTCTGATGGAGGGACTCAGGAATTTTAGTTCCTTTTTAGCTGCTCTGTTGAGCTTGCATACTTCTTGCTCTGTTACCTGCTGTCTGTTTCTGTCACAGTTTTAGCTCTACTCCATCCCTTGCCTTTTACTGAAGTCCCAGTCTACTCAAATACTTTCAAGACCTCTGTTTCAATTTCTAACTTATCCAGGCTAACCAGTTCAAATCCCTCCATCTGTACCTCTTAGTTCCTGCTGTAGATCCTTTGCTATCTCTTTCGGACCTCTGTTAGCCCACTGTTTTCTTCTATCTCCTATGCTCTGGCAGTCTCCTATTTCATAGTTCATATTTCTTTTTCCCACAGCTAGTTGCTGTCTTTTTTCCTCCTGAACCACATCCCATTAGCTTCAGTGGTGTCCTGCTCTACTGCCTGCCTTCTGCTGATGGCAGATGTCTTTTTTAATCTCAGTGGGGTTTTTTGTGTTTTTTTTTTCCAGTTATTTTGTCTTCTTTCTAGAACTACAGAAATTAGTCTCTACCTCAGTATTTTATCTGAATCCCAAGGGGTGTATTTGGCTCTTTTCTCACCAACATCCCTAATTTCCAATCTCATTTGGCTCAGTGAGCACTCAGCTACCGTACACAGAACAACATCTCTATCTATGTACCTTCCAGCAATGCTTGAAATTATATAGGGCAACAAAAAATTCCTCTTCCTATTTGTCTGTGACTTTCTGACTTTTCCTCTATTTTCTTCTCTGGCTCCTAGACTTTGTCTTCATGACCTCAGGCAATCATATGCTCCACTCCATTGTCCTCTTCATGTAAGTTCCTCCCCATATAATCCCACACTACCGTTCTCTAGGTTTGAATGAGCTACCTTTTTCCTCAGCAACTGGGTGTCTTTAAAGAACTGAAGAAAATGTGACTTCTCTTCAAACGCAAGGCAGAAGTTGTAGCTTAATGAATTCCTGCTCTTAGCATAATCACAGCAACTGACTATATCTCTGCTTTACCTTCACTGTGAAGCAAGTTGTGTGTAACAAATTATGGTAATCCCCTTCATAGTAGTTTAAATTAATGTTTTATTTCACACTTGCAATGGATTAGGTGCACACAAGAAGACGATTACTATAGCTCAGTTGACAAGTTAATTTTACTAATTCAAGGACTGTGTGGTACTTTGGTTCCAGTGACCAGCTTGGAGCTATTAGAAGTATCCAACAACAACAACAAAAAAGCAGATTGGTTTTAACCTTAATCTTAAATCTATAGACTTGAGGCTGGAAGGATCACACACCATTCTTTGAGGGGGAAGGTAAACGTACTGTCACTCATCAGCCCTCTGTAATGCTGCAGCATGTTCACTGGAAATATCCAGAGGCTTGAGCTGAAAAACCCTTCTTTATCATTTTGGAGCACAGGCAGACTCACTTTTTGATGTGTGTGGGTTTTCACAGGACTGGCAGGAACATGGAACAAAGGTTAGTGCTTTCTGGTGCCAGTGAGAAAGCCTGTGCTAGAGGAAATTCAGGCCTTCCCAAAGAAAATACGGCTAGGATTCATTTGACATGCATAAATTTTACACCATTGACTCCTGCAAGCACTTGCAGCATGAAATGTTATTTCTGAAGTCCAGAAAGTCCAAAGCAGCTAAAAACAAAGTTTTAAACCAATAGAGGCCAGTAACTTTTTTTTTCACAGTCAGTAATTCATCAGCTAACTGAAGCTTGTGAAAAACAGCAAGTGATCTTTGGTTGGCATATGCAATCTTATTACGCTGTAAAATGCCAGTGTCTTGGTTTGATCAGACTGTTTTTAGGAAAGACCAAAATAAGGACTTCCCCCCTCCCAGGATAAAGGAATAAATGTAAAAAAAGAATACACATGCACACCCGAGGCAAAGTGATAAAGAATAACTTTAACAGATAAATATATAGATATATATATAAAAAACAGTGCAAATACAGAAAGAAGTAAGAAAGCTTTCCAGGTCACTCCCTGCCCCCCTCACCATGCCACGAAGTTTCTCCCTCCCCGTCCTCGATAAAACCTGCAAGAAATATAGTCCGGTTGGAGTGGGAAGGAGGTGAGGTGAGCTGAGATGATCTCAATGGAGCCAGAGACTTGGATGGCTGAAAAGAAAGAGCCCCAGTTAGATGGAAAGCTGAGCACCATGTGGTCAAGATGGCGAAGGCCACGTGGTGGTTCTTTCTCCCCTTCTGCGAGTTATTTCTCGGTCAGGCAGGAGGCGAACAGGAACAGGAACAGGAACTGTCTGGTGCCTCTGTCTGCCTTTTTATAGCCAGGGAGAACGTACCCAGGGTCCTGTGCGGCGGGCGGTCTTTTCACTCAGCTGATTTGCACATGAAAGTCACCTCCCCACTCTGTGCCGGCCCGTTTCCCCCGGCCTGCTTCCCCCCGGCCCGCAGGGCGTGCTGCACCATGCCTGGGAGCCCCGGTGGGGACTTGTACCGAGAGCCGCTGGCTCCAGCCTGCCCCACACCCCACACCCATTTATTACCATGGTTACCAGCGTCAACAACCTGGGGGAGGGGGCGGTGGCAGCAGAGCAGTTTGGAAAACACAGCAAACAGATTTGGGAGAAGGAGGAGGAGGTAAGGTGGACACAAAGAACTTCCTGTTTCATGTACCCCATCACAGCCAGTCAGGAGTTTAGAACTAAAAGTATGTGTAGATCCAAAAGTTTATGGGCTATGGCTTTCAGTGAATGAACTGTTTGTAAGGGAAGTGCATACTGAAAATCAAGAAGTGTGCATTCAGCTCCAAGGTAGAAAAGAACAACTTGACAGGGAAAGCTTTTAAATTGAGAATAGCTAAGAAGCCAGAGTGAGAGGAAAGGAACAATATGACCATAACAGTTCTGGTTTACTTCACAGCACCTGTACCACCTGGTGATGTGATTTAACAAAGGCAGTTTGCACCTCAGAGGCACAAACTGTAATTTTACTATAGCCCAAATAATAGTCTTCCTGATTTTTGATCAAGGGCTATTATTCCAATTTCTCCAGCAATGGATTTCTCAAGTGTTCTAGAAAGCAATTGTGAGATTAAAACAGAGGTTTAATGGCTGCAGTCATATCACCTCAAGCTGTGACCCTCTCAGTGCTTCACACTACGAGAGTTATGAAGGGTCAGGACTTAAATCAATGTCTAAGAAAAATTTATATGCTACAGGGAAGCCTGGTAGTTGCTTATTCTGCACAGTGGTATGCAAAGTCAAACCTGAAACCAGCTCTTACATCCCTTTTTAGAATAACTGTTTTAACCATTGCAACCTCGTCAGATTCCAAGTCCTTTCAATCTGAATTTTTCCTTTAGTTCTGTTTGTAAACATCGGTTTTACTTTCCTGTCCTAAAATGCTTGTTAACGAAGTTTAAACAACAGGGTTTTTGACAATTATACATTTTCTGGGATGTCTGTGTTTGGAAGATTCAATCACATTCTGACTGTAGATGCACACAGGTCTTGAATACTTCCGCTTTTGTTGTGTCCAGTTCTGGGCTCCTCTGTACAAGAGATACATGGACGTTATACACATATACAGATCCAGATGCCCATCCCAGCATGCCCTTTCCCCAGTTAAAACCAGCAAAGCAGGAGCATTGCTCTCCTCTCCACTAAATGTGAGGTACACCCTCCAGTGCCTGGGTGCCTCGGTGAACATGTTTTCATGGTTTCACAAGGATGAAGGTGGAAAGAGCAGACCATGGGGCGGTAGTGCAGAGGGAAAATGTACATCTCTCAAAATCTAGTTAAAATTGTGTTCAGGGCCAATAATTTATGATGCTGGTAGAGAAAGTACTGTATGGCTTTCCTACCATAGTGATATGGACTGCTAAGACTGGAGAGAGGGCGTTCAGTCCAACAGTGCCTTTTTGCTGTTGTTTGCAGTCCAAACAACTAAGACTTAATTAAACTACAGGACAAAGCTTTCCCTCTGCCTGACTGTCTTGCAGCTCTGTTTGCTCAATGAGGGAGGAAAAAATGATGCTATAACTGAATAAAACAAATGTATTTTCCAAATGACAACAGCTTTTGATAAGGTACTCAACTGGTAATGAAAAATGCAGAGCAGACAATGCAGCTGACTGAACAATTTGATAAGCAAATGAACAAAACTTTTAAAGAGCAAGGTGGGAGGGAGCACAGGAATCTATAGACAGAACTGGCAGTTTGGAGTGGCTGGTAATTGAAATGCGACACATTTTATTTCCTATATTGCCTAGTGAGTTTTACTACAATTCTTATGTAAGATTTAGAAGGCTTTTGAAAAGTTTAACAGCTTCCTTCACTCGGCCTTTATCCATTATTGAAGTCTGGCTGCATGCAGCCACTGCTTCCTTATCAATTTATTCTGCATAATGGTCAATTATTCCCCAAAAAGTGAAGTACAATTTGTTTGCAATGGTACTACTCATTCCAGATCAGATAAGATACTGATACTCTTGTTTGGCATCTTTATTGATGACCTGGATGTGGGGATCGAGAGCACCCTCAGTAAGTTTGCAGAGGACACCAAATTGCGTGGGAGTGTTGATCTGCTGGAGGGCAGGAAGGCTCTGCAGAAGGACTTGGACAGGTTGGATCAATGGGCCAAGGCCAATTGTATGAGGTTCAATAAGGCCAAGTGCTGTGTCCTGCACTTTGGGCACAACAACCCCAGGCTACGCTACAGGCTTGGGGATGAGTGGCTGGAAAGCTGCCCAGCACAGAAGGATCTAGGGGTGCTGGTGGACAGCTGGATGAATATGAGCCACCAGTGTGCCCAGGTGGCCAAGAGGGCCAACAGGATCCTGGCTTGTATCAGGAAGAGCGTGGTGAGCAGGAGAAGGGAGTTTATTGTGCCCTTGTACTTGGCACTTGTGAGGCCTCAGCTGAAGTACTGTGTTCAGCTCTGGGCCTGTCATTATAGGAAGGGCATTGAGAAGCTGGAGTGTGTCCAGAGGAGAGCTATCAAACTTGTGAGGGGTTTAGAGGACAAGTCATATGAGGAGAGGCTGAAGGAGCTGGGCATGTTTAGTTTGGAGAAGAGGAGGCTGAGGGGGGAACTCATTGCTGTCTACAAGTACCTGAAAGGAGGTTGTAGAGAGGTGGGTGTTGGCCTCTTCTCCTTAGTAACTAATGACAGAACGTGAGGGAATGGTTTGAAGTTGCGACAGGGTGAGGTTAGATTGGATATTAGGAAGAAATTCTTTCCAGAAAGAGTGGTGAGACACTGGAACAGCCTTCCCAGGGAGGTAGTTGGGTCACCATCCCTGGAGGTGTTTAAGAAATATGTAGATGTGGTGATCCACGACATGCTCTAGTGAGGGCAGGGGTTGTGTAGTTTGTTTTCTTTGGGTTTTTTTTTCCTTTGTTTGTTTGGTTTTGTTGGGTTTTTTTGTTTGTTTTGGTTGGATTTGGTGATCTGAGAGGTCATTTCCAGCCATGAATGTTCTGTGATTCTGTGACCACTAAAATCAATAATCCTTCACCCTCCTGATTGAAAACACAGGTATGCATAGAATCATAGAATGGTTTAGGTTGGAAGTGACCTCTGGAGGTCATCTAGTCCAACCACCCTGCAGTTGGCAGGGACATCCCCAACTACATCAGGTTGCCCAGAGCCCTGTCAAGCCCCCCCTTGAATGCCTCCAGGGATGGGGCCTCAACCACTTCCCTGGGCAACCTGTTCCAGTATTCCACTACCCTTGTGGTGAGGAACTTCTTTCTAATGTCCAGTTTAAATCTACTCTTCTCCAATTTGAAACCATTGCCCCTTGTCCTTTCATTACAGGCCTTTTTAAACAGGCCCTCTGCAGCCTTCTTGTAAGTTCCCTTTAGGTACTAGAAAGTCACTAGTAGGTCCCCCCGAAGTCTTGCTTCTCCAGGNCCATAGCTTGGTGTCATCTGCAAACTTGCTGATGGTGCACTCAATGCTGCTGTTGATATCGTTTCTAAAAATATTAAAACAGTACAGGCCCCAGTACAGAGCCCTGAGGGACACCACTTGTCACTGATCTCCAGCTGGACATCGAGCCATTGACCACTACCCTCTGGATGTGGTCAGCCAACCAGTTCCTTATCCACTGAACAGTTCACCCATCCAATCCACAGCTCACTAACTTGCCCAGTAGAATGCTGTGGGGGACCGTGTCAAAGGCCTTGCACCAGTCCAGATAGATCACATCCACAGGTTGTCCCTTGTCCACTGAGGTAGTCACAGTATCGTAGAAAGCCACTAGGTTTGTCAAACAGGATCTACCCTTAGTGAAGCCATGCTGACTGTCTCTGATCACCTCCCTCTCCTCCATGTGCCTTATCAGAACGTCTAGGAGAATCTGCTCCATGATTTTCCCAGGCACAGAGGTGAGGCTAACAGGTCGGTATCTACTAGGGTCCTCCTTTACACCCTTTTTGAAAATGGGTGTAACATGCCCCTTTTTCCAACCACTAGGGACTTCACCTGACTGCCAGGATTTCTCAAATATTATTGAGAGTGGCTTGGCGACTACATCAGCCAATTCTTTTAGGACTCTGGAGTGCATCAAAGAGTCTAGAGAATAAGTCTTTAGACGAGCAGCTGAGGGAACTGGGGTTGTTTAGCACGAAGAAGATGAGGCTTAGGGGAGACCTTATCTCTCTCTATAACTACCTGAATGGAGACTGTAGTGAGATGGAGGTCAGTCTCTTCTACAGGGTTACCAGTGAGAGGGCAAGAGGAAATGGCCTTGAACAGCACCAGGGGAGGTTTAGATTGGATATTAGGAAAAAAAATCCTTCACTGAAAGAGTTGTTAGGCATTGAAACAGGCTGCCCAGGGCAGTAGTGGTGTCACCATCCCTGGAGGTGTTTAAAAATGTGTAGGTGTGGTACTCAGGGACATGGTTTAGTGGTATGATGGTGATAGGTAGATGGTTGGACTTGAGGTCTCTTCCAGCCTTAATGATTCTGTGATTCTGTGACCGTGAACTCAGTCATGTAGTATGCAAACTGTGTTATTTTCCCATGTGAAAATCACGTGTTATATGAAAAGCATGAAGATGATAGGCATGGGATATTCTGATAAGAAGTGTTTGCTCTTTCTCCCAAAAATTCCCTCTGTCCTTCTCTAAAGCATCACTACCTGATGTGCATTATAGACAAGATTCTTTCTGGGAAGGCTGGAGTACAGCTCACAGGGTCTCCTTTGGAAAAGGGAACAGAGGAGTCCAAAAATTCTCTGCTTTTTAAGCCAAAATATTTTAACAAATACAAACCTATCCTTCCACTTGATACATTACTTCAGTGGGATCTTCAAAAACTTGGACTATTACAACAGTGTTATGTCAGGGCTAAGTACCTTCGAAAATTTCTACAAATCATAAAGAAATAGGGCATTCTGAGTGGAATGGTGAAAGAAAAGTAATGGTAAAACTGTCAGAACTGTTTTAATATATCAGTAAATTGGGGGAGTGTATTTACTTTTACTTGTGGAAAGTGTGAAAAGGTATAATATGAAAGACAGTTCTGTCAGTTGTATAGCATTGACCACGTGTCTCTAGTTTTTGGTACCTGTGAACAAAGCAATGGCACTAAGACCTTTCTACCTATGCTCACCTTGTTTTTTGTGCCTTATTATACAGTAGTAAAGGCACTTAAAGCAAGTGAAACCGATTACATTGGCTGCTCATTTTTTGGTTGCACATGAATATGCAACCTTGGGAGGCTCATTTCAAAGTCTCACCCGTGAGAAGGTTATCAGCATCAGTTCTGCAAGTGCAAGTGTCCATTAACGTAAGTAGTGACAGAGTCTAGATTAGAAACCAGGTGAAACCAAACTACTTCTTGACAAACTAACCCAGTTAAATTGAAAAGGAAACCACATTTGGGAAAACTGTAGCACTGATTTGAATCAGGAAGAGAGTTGAGGGTAGCAGATAACCACGTAAGTGGAACAACAGCAGAAACCATTCTGAGTGTGTTTGACTTGGAGCTGGTGTGCTAAGATTCAATGCAACAGTTAGATAATAGTGATTGGTGGTGCTGGTTCCTTGTCACATTTCAGCTACAGTTTGGTCTTTGTTTGTTTAGGGTTTTTGCTTGTTTGTTTGTTAGAGTTTTTTTTTTTTCTTTATTCTTAGTTTCCCCATGAAAAAAAAAGGAAATACAATTCAGATTATTATGTACCTTGATGGGTATGGTTCTTGTGGGATCCAACTGGTATCATCAGGATTACCCATAAAATAAGAACTGACAGTAGACCAGTCAGGATTTCCTTTGATTTGACCTCTAACACCTTAGTAGTGCTCTGAATAAATTCAGCAAATGTACAGAAAGCTTCTGCTTCTATTAAGGGAGATGGCTTAATAAATTATTTAAATATATGAACAAAAAAAGGTAACCTAGCAGAACAGCATCTGCTGCTTTGGATCATTACCTACCATGTACTTTACATTTTTTGGTTGATGACAGGATAATTTTACAGAAAAAAAATCAAATGTCGTTTTGACGTAATTAACATTAGATATTTCTAACAACTCTTACTACGAATATATCAGATTATGGTTTTATATGATAGTAGGCAAGTTTGACTGGATTTACTTCCTCCAAGCAGAATGTCACTATATTAAACCTAGGGTATTAAAACTAGAAATTATACACAAAAGAGGTTCTATTTCTTTTCATTATATTCAGAAATATACTTCTAAAAATCTTCTTATATTAACAGAGTTTTAATCATCAAAAAGTATTCTTATTTTATGAAATATGTCTAATATTTTATATATATCTAATATTTTGTATGCAAAACACACAATTGTTGCTGTGTTGTACAGTGGAAAGGGCACATTAAAAAAAAGAAAAGGAATCCTATGGTTGTATTAACACAGGACAATCATAGAATCACAGCATGTTAGGGGTTGGAAGAGTCCTAGAAAGATCTTCTAGTCCAACACCCCTGCCAGAGCAGGATCACCTAGACGAAGTCACACAGGAATGCATCCAGGCGGCTCTTGAATGTCTCCAGAGAAGGAGACTCCACAGCCCTCCTGGGCAGCCTGTTCCAGTGCTCCATCACCCTTACTGTAAACAAGTTTTTCCTCATGCTAATACTAAACCTCCTGTGGTCCAATTTGCTCCCATTCCCTCTTGTCCTAACATTGGATGACATTGAGAAGAGCCTGGCTCTCTCCTCCTGAGACTTGCCCTTAACATATTTGTAAACATTAATGAGGTCCCCCTCAGTCTCCTCTTCTCCAGGCTGAAGAGACCCAGCTCTCTCAGCCTGTCCTCATAGGGCAGATGCTCTACTCCTTGAGCTGAGGGGCCCAGAACTGGACACAGTATTCCAGGTGGGGCCTCACCAGGGCAGAGTAGAGGGGCAGAATAACCTCTCTCAATCTGCTGGCCATGCTCTTCTTAATGCATCCTAGGAT
>VWZO01008907.1:0-20707 GCA_013396975.1 Bucco capensis | reverse complement strand
AGCCTTCAAGTAGTTGCCCCAATGCCTTAAGGTACTTTCTCTTTAAAATACTACTATTTGAGTCAATAGGGATAGACTTAATTTGTGTTTACTGTGGAAGTTTCATTGAATTTAGATCCTCTTCTTAATCAAGCCATTAACCTAAAGAAGCAGTAGAGGAGTGTACAGTGTAACAGCAATAAAAATAAATAGGGTTTAAAATGAGTCTTGGTTTCTGTCCAGGACTTTGCAGAGGAAATCTGAGTTTTGACATACACTATTATTGTCATGATGCGTTGATATTCAGACTGACGGTTATTCAATGAATCTTTCTTTTTTTCCAGTATAACGTGAGACAAATCTACAAAAGATGAGAGTACCTACATGTTCAAAATGCAGACTTTCATCCTGATACACTAAGAAAGGAAGTTTGTAATTGAAAATTAATTCATAGTCAAAAGTGTAGTCAATAGACAATTACTGAGATATAGCTTATGTTTATTGTTGATTTGTAACAACTAAAATCAATTACCTCTACATGTAAAGAACAGTCTAAAATTATGAAACTTAATTACTGTAGAAGTTTTCAAATATACTTTATCTGAAGTAAATAATCACAAACCAGACAGTAATTAAAAAAAATTAGATGTGAAAATCAGCATGTTATCCACATCAAAAAAGATTACAGAAAAAACTCCTTTTTGTCCATTATTCCAGTTCTATTTGTTTTGCAGAAGTGTGGCATTACTCTTTAACTTCAAATGTAAGAGGTTAAAATCAGATATAATGTTTATGAAATTGAAGCCAAGCAGGAACAAATTTTTAAAATGTATTCAGATGCACTGCTGCCTCTTCCATCCTCTATGCCCATTCTTTAGACTCCACTGATAATCTCAGGAATATTGGAGTTGCATTATTCATATGCAGTCTTCTGAATAAGCTTCCTTGGGTTTATTAATTCCCATTTGTTGGGATGGAAAAATAATTTGAGTGCTGGCCCAAGCCAGAATCTGTGGCCTGCTTAGAGCTCTGACAGGTAAGAAATTACTAATGGAATCAAAATGGGATTCTCACACCAGGGGCCTTTCTTTAACCACATTTGCCTGACCCAGTAGGCATGTTCATGTTCATTGAAAATAATTCCTTGGCACAAAAGTCATAGTGGGGCCAAGATGCCTGACATAGTGAAGGCTGTGTGCTGCATTGGAAAGGAAGATACGAATGTATGGCACGAATACATTTTAGAAATGTCTGTGAAAGACTTTAGAAAGGTCTGTAAAGACGTAAAAGCAAAGCAGCCAGATACAGCTGGCATTCAAAACATTAAATACAGAAAATGGTTCAGAGTATGAAGACCACCTTAGCATAGCAGGAATACAACAGCATTGAAGTACTGAAGAATGGAAAGATGAACCCTGTTTCTCCAGAATCTTGGGTTGTTGCTGTCCACGTACCCAAAACCAAACTTCTGCTGAATTCATGTGTGGAAAGAGATTTTCCCTAGACTTTGTTTCTGGGAGTCATCATTTTGGTTCTGATTTTGGAAGGAATACAAGTTCCTTCAATTTATAAACATTTTTATTTCATTATGCTGATTGGGTGATTATGGTGATTGGTGATTATGGTGATTATGGTGATTGGGCTCTGGAATAGGCTGCCCAGGGAGGTGGTGGAGTTGCCGTCCCTGGAGGTGTTTAAGAAAAGATTGGATGTGGCACTGAGTGGCATGGTTTAGATGTTGTGGTGTATTGGGTCATAGGCTGGTCTTGCTGATCCTGGGGGGTCTTTTCCAGCCTTGGTGATTCTGTGATTCTGTGCTATGGCTTATATACTGAACAGATCTTGCTTCAGTAGCCAGTTGGCTCTCGACATTAGTACTCTGTCTTCCTTATTTTCTCTGTGATAGACAGTAGTTTAGACTACCAAGGACTGAAATATGTAACTCTAGGAACAGGATAACATATGGAAGACAAATGCAATGGTCTATAGAATACAAAAAATCAGATACACTAAAGTAATTGTTTCTCTTTTTTCTCCTTAAATCTGTGAGATTCAGTACATTTTCTTGGGTCTTTCAGTGAATTTATATATTTATAGTATTTTCCTCTTTGTACCCAAATCAGAGCAGCTTATCCAAACTGAGGGGTGTGAAAAATATATTCTGTTTCTTATTGTAATGACCATTATTAACTTTTAGATATGCATCCTATTTTATTTGTTCCATTTTTTTAATTTATTTTTTTTTTAAAGAGTAATAATATGTGAACAAGTGCTTAATGCCTCCTGCTGAAGATAACGAAGATCTCCAGTTGGGGGTGATTTTTGACTCCATGCATAGGTGCAGAGAGAGAAACAAAGAGAATTGCAGTACATTTTCACTCTGAAGTGAAAAGAAGCTGAAAGCTGGTTATAGAGAGAGTGTGTGAGTGGAAACTTTGATCTTCCCTCTGCAAATTACTTCTGAGTTTAAAGGGTAATTAGGAAAAAAACCAATCAAGCAAACAAAAAAATCCCAACACCCCAAAACCCACAAAAAAACATCTTGCTCAGTGAGTCTGTAGCTCAGGGTTTGTACTGCTTTTGTTGGAGCTGCCATTATCTTTTGGTTTATTTTAGACACTAGGAAGGCATCTTTAGCAACTGTGCTGAAACAGAAGGTAGTGCTGAAGCAACTCAGGAATGGGAACAATGTGTTCAGGGAACATGCAAGCTCCTGTGATTACCTTCTCAGCAGCATGTTACTGGGCTTGGTGGGATGAGATTTCCTTTGTGTGACCCAGAGGGCATCCCCAGTGCTATCTCACTGAACATGGGAGGTGTCCTATGCCTGGACTTCTGAGCAAGGTTAGTAATAGCAGCATTTAGCATCAGAAAGAGAGACAGACAGGCAAACACCCTCCTGTTGCTGCCACTTCCTGTAATTCAAGACTGAAAATATAGTGATACGCAATTAGAGAATAGAAGTTAATGGGAAGATTTTTCTGTTTTTCTGATTGGGTATAATAGGGAACTGCCACTTCTGGAGGGCCAGTAGTAGGGTCAGACTCTTTATGAAAGTGTAGAGCTCTCCTGTTGTGGTCCATCTGCTCCTTTTTTCATGGGCAAGGGGGGAATCAGGGCTTGATGACAGAATAGATTTGGTCCTTTTTGAGCAGCTTTAGCATAAAAGGCAAAATGTATGCATGGGCTATTATACACAGACCTCCTAGGTGACTTCTCAGTACTTGATTACATTTTAATTATTTTTGTAATGTGAAAGTGAGCCTGCTCTCCTGAGAAGAAAGAACTGTTTCTATTAATCTAACAGTTATAATAAAAGATCAGCAATTAGCTGAGTGCTTTTTATTATGCTATAATTATTAATAACGAGGGGCCTGCATAAGCCCCATTTTCCATTGCAGACCCTGCTCATTCAAGCAGTCAGATAGTTCATTTTGGGCTATGTTTGGCAGATGGATCAAATGTAGTGTGAGCTGCATTCAACTGAGTGGAGCCCAGCCAGGTATTTCTAGCTATCTATTACGTATAGTGTAGTAGCATCAACAGCACTAGTTCTGGCTGATCAAGGATCAAGTAGTGATCAGCACTAGTTCTGACCATCCTGATCAAGGAACTACCTGCCTTCATTTCTCTTGTTGTTATTACCAGTACAGGTGGACTCTCTCGTAGTTAAAGCTACCTTTACTGCCATTCAGTTGAAGGCAGGCTGCAGGGTGTGTGATAAATACTGGTCCTCTTATTCTCTTGTTATCTGCAAGTGACCTGTCCTGGAGCCAAGAGCATGGTATGTACTCCTGTACATTTTGCAACACCATATTTCAAGCTACCTCTAATTTACCCAACGTTAATTCAAACTCACATTTTCCAGGCTAGAATTCTACAACCACTTCTCAGAACAAACTCAAGGAGAACTATTTTTTAAATATTTCCTGTTTACACAGACAAAACCCATTCATACTGCAGTTTTACTGAGAACCCAGAGTTACTCAGAATTTCTCCAAGACAAGCTGAAGTGCCAGTGGGCAAGTAACTTTGGTATCAGTAATTGTACGTATCGGCTCTGAGAAGTATCACAACTGCAAGAAAGATTTCAGGAACCACATTTCTGAAATCTTCTGTCTGATTAGAGCATGTCCCATGAATGGCTCTCTCTTTGGTGCTAGCCTTCATCAGGATGGTGCCTGCTCCTTCCCATGATGTCTGAAGCTGAAAAGTAATTTTCCCTGCCATGACTTGGTGAGAATCTTTAGTTGCAGGAAAGAAAATGCATATACGACCAGGTAATATACAGAAAAGACTGTGAACAGAACTGTCAGATCTCGCTTATCTAAATTGTTTACATCTTGATTCTGCAGCCTGACTATTCTAAGAGTGGTTTTTTTGTGATTTTTTTTGACCTAGTAACTTCCCAGCAAAATGGAGAAATTAACAACTATAATTTTATTAAGAGGTCCTGCTTCTATTTGATAGCTTCTGCTAGGAGAACAGTTTTACAAGATTAGTGTCCCTTTGAGTAATTAAGTAATAGGTTCCCCTAATATCTGAAGCCAGTTAGAGTAGTAGATGTTACTTCTATGGGATCATAAAAATTATTTATTGTGTTTAATAAGTCTGAGTTTGCTTGCATCTGTCAGGATATCCTTTTGTACTAGTGTCAACAGGAGTAATTCTAACAGTCAGTGGAGCTGATAAGGTGAAATCAGAATTACAATCAAAGTAATTTTTATGCATGATGAAGGAAAACTCTGGGGAACTTCAAACCTTGTGGATTTCTAGCTTTTTCATAAAAACCTGTTGTGTTAAAGATTCAAGTTTATAAAGCTTCTCTCACTTTCCATTATAAAGCAGTTTTAGAGTGAACTTGCACTTTTGGAAGTATTACAGGACAAAAACCATCCATGCTGAACTTCTTTGCATTTTGCTCTGCTTTTCATTACCTGTAACATAGGTCAGGGTGCAGCTGTGGTCAGGAGGGTGGAAAGGACCTTGCAAAGCTGTTCCCCTCTTGGCACAAGTTAGACTGAGTGCCCCTAAGAGGATGGATTATAATTTCTTACATCATTAGTTTATCAAATATTTCTGTTTGGTCAGGAGGGACATATTCTAGTGAGAATGGGGTAGTCACTCCAATAATTGCTGGAAGTGTAAATAGGAAGAAGCATAGTCTGAGTGATGGGGAGTGGTGGTGGTGTCATGAATACGTACTTTGGATACTAGTGGTTTTCTCTCTGTGTTTCCAACCAGAGAGGAATTGAGCTCTGTGTTTTTTTCCCTGAGCAGTTGCACTACTATCTAGATTCAGTTTTAGTTGATACAGATGTTTGATCACCTCGCCTGTTTGGACCAGAAAATTTTTAACAGTTGTTTTGGCTTGGTTGTGTTTGCTTCTAGGAGCCACTGGGTGGCAGTCATTAGCATAACAGAACCGGGTCTATACCCATATCTGTTTGTATGTGTTTATAATATACACAGATAGTAGAAATATATTCTTTTTAGGATCAACAACAGTTTATTCTCTGCTTCTTTGTGCTTTGTGTGGTAAATGCCTTTTATATACAATGATTTCCCCTTTTTTTTTTCAATTTATTTTTTTCTGTAGCCTTTACAAAGTATTTGCCAGTTTCTCAAAGCTCCTCATCGGTCATGATAGGCTGTTCTTTAGAAACAGAAGTAAAGTTTGAAAACATATTTTCACAGCCATCTTGACAAATTATATTCACAATACAGCCTTCTAAATCTGTAAGTTTTACTAGTATGACACATGGATAATGTACATCTTTCAATGTAAAATGTCTCCTGGAAACTGAGAGTGTAGAAATAGACAGCCACTATGCACCAGCACAGGCTTCTAAGAATAATCAATAAGGGACAAAACCATCATGTGTATAAGGGAGAGAGGATGTCTCACTGAATAACTGTTCTAACTCTGGCTTTTCAGTCCTGAATCTCAAGGAAAAGCTACTTTGCACCATCCTCCCTCCAAATAAAACTTCAAAAAATGAATCCATGAAATGGAATTCAAAACTTCACTGGATTCTAAAAATCCTGAACTCAGGAGCAGCTCTGTCTTAAGATATATTTCAGTTTACTCCATTGTCTCCTTGCTAACTCCTCCCTTTCCTGGAGGTGATAAATTATTTGGCTCTGCTCTCCACACAGAAGATAATCACCTCATCACCTTTTTCCTTGTGAACATTTACTTTTGCTTTACAGATACCAGTGACATTTTCTTTTGGATGATTTAACTAATTACCATATCAAGTTCGGCTCAGAGCAATTGTTCTTAACCTGAATTTAACACTGACATTTGCTACTTTTCTTTCAGACCAGAATAAGGGCTTATGTGTCAGAAAGTCTATTTCTTCATCTACAGGAGATATTACTTTTCCCTAAGCCCTACTAGCCCTTAGAAACACAGAAGACCTCTAGGACTGTTCTTCTGAGTCTTGTGTTTCATGCCCTGAGGATTATGGCAAGCATTTTAAATGCAATTATTTGATACTGTGATTTCAAATGAATAAATTACCTTTTGCCATTTGAGTTTAGGCCAAATCTTGATGAAGGGAAAAAAGACCTTTTTTCCAAGGTGGCTTTACTGGCCCCATCAGGGCCACTGGACCATGGGCCTGTGAGGTTGAACAGTCAAATTTTGCCTGGGGGAGCAGCAGGCAGTAGATGTGAACTGATTCTTTCCAGTCTGAGGACTAGACATGCCTTTCATATTTGCACAGAGAGTGAATGCACTGTCTGTGATGCAAATACTGTATTTCCACCATAAATTTTCCATGTATTATTTACAGTAGGAATAAAACTTCTGTTTTGTTTTGTTTTGTTTTATGAAAGGCAAATGGTGGTAAACAGAGGTCTGCAAAGGGTCAGATGAAGGAATCCAAGAAGCCCCAGTAATTGGTGAAAATGGAGGACACTGTATTGCTTATTGTAAGAGCATCAAAGGATAAAGGTTAGTGCATTGTCTCTTCTGTGAACCCTACTAAGGGGAGATAATCGAACAGATTCTCCCTAAAAATCTCTTAGGCTAAGGGATACAGGACCCCATGTTGCTTTGTACTCCCTGCAAGATTATAAGGCCTATTAAGGAATGGAAGGAGAAGGTAATTTGGAGACGGAGGAAAACTTTTGGTGACAAGTTCTAAAGGGATTATGGGCGTGATTTACTAGTGAGATGTTTAGGGAAAACACCAAAGGTAGAGAAACAGAGGTTCCAGGAATATTGGGAGGAATAAAGCATGAGAAAAAAATGAAAAGGAAAAAAAGAAAAGGAAAGGGGGCAAATGGGGCAGTCAAGCTCAGCCAGGTGACTGACCAGCACCCTTGCCCGGTGATTGTCCTCTGTCCTTATCAAACGCTATTCCTGTGCTTTGTACAGAAGATGTGTGTGTGGCACTAGCCATCTTCAGGCTGGACTAGCCAGCATTAGAGTAAGAGGTCTGAGTACAGACCATGGTGCAGGACCACAGGTCTCAGGGGCTTAAGGGTCCAGATGTCAGTGGCTGCCTGCAATCCAGCAGCCCAGCTTTCTGAAGCTGGAGTGGCAGAGACTCCCCTATGTCCCACAGACCACCAAGTCAGCAACTTAATTCTAAGTAGTAGTTCCCTCCTTGCTTTTTTAGGAAGAAAAATTACAGAAGAGAGACATTTCTGGAAAAAAGATGTCTTTTAGGCTGAACAGCTTTATTAACTATGAGAAAGCCTCTCTGAAACAGTGCCACTATGTCCCACCAAACCCAGAGAGGAATTTGCTTCCTCATTTGAAGTTCGCAGAAAGATTCATTTTGGAGATGTGTGCTGTGATTTCCATCAAGTTTAAAGATGTTCAGAATACAACTGTTCCATTAGCAAGATGCTGCTTGGTGAATTTTATGCTGAGGGTTTCTATTGAATCCCTATAAACAGAGATTGCTGTATATGCAATTGCTGTAACTGTCTTTCATGTCATCATCTTAAATACCAGCAAGACTAAAAATACTGTAGAACTGAAAAAATCTATATGGACTCATGTAGTTGTCTGGGCAAATTACTAGTCCAAGGTCCCCAAAGGGACTTGGAAAATTTAGCTCAAGCCTCTTCTGTTGTAAAGTTAGGCAAACGCATGCATACTAACTGCGCAGTAGAGATGGGTATGTCAGGAGCCTGTAACACTATGAAGTTTTTCTTCAAAACTGGCAATAGGGAGTGGGTCATATCCCCAGATATGAAGGAAGGAAAAAGGGATTGAGACAAGGAGTTTCTATCAGTTTTATCAAAGGAAGGTTTTCTGCTCTAAATCTAATGCCTGGTTCAGCTCTGACAGCATGAGGAAGAGATATGAATCAGTCAAGCAGAAAGACCTGGACATCACGAGTGCCCTTAAACCTGTAGCACTTTAATATAGCACTGCCATTATTAGGGACAGTTTATGGGCTGAATTTGCGGTTTCAGGATGGAGGTTTGTACAACCTGAGCTGTTTGAGCTTTTCTTGACCTGCCTGAAGCTTTGTTTTCCTTGGTTTACCTGAAAATGCTATTTTTCAAAACTGATGTTTATGGCTAATATGTTTTACCTTTTTTTATGGTAAAAATATTTTCCTATATAGAATATACAACTCTTTCTGTAATAGTTAGATCTGATCTAATAATGAGTCTAAAGTTAGACCTTTAAGATTTCAGTTATACTAACAATAAACTCTTGGCTTTATTACGTGATGTATATTTCCCGTTTGAACATAAGCAAGATTTTGACCTGACATTCCCTGGCCACCCCCTTCTGCTCTTCATTACATCTACCAAATTTCTGATGTCACTGGGAACGCTGGAAAAAAGGTTTTTGGTGTTTTGGGCTGATTGACAAAGTATGGAGGTGCACCTACCTTTTGCTTTTATCTTGCTGGTATAGGATGAGTTCCTGAATCCAGTTCCAGAATCCAGCTCCTGAATCTAGTTCCTGTCTGCTGTTGAGTTCTGTCTGGGACTTTTGCCGCAGCATCAGGGGTGATGGTGACATAATTACCATTGAGCAACTTAAGTTAGGTATTAGTTTTGTATATATTTGTAGATTTTTCATTTTATTATTTTCATTAAAGCTGTTTTAGTCTTCTTTTCTAATCCATAAGTCTTTCTCCCTTATTCCCTTTCTCTTCCCCTTTGGGAAGGCAGAGGGTTTAATAAAGAGAATCTGTCACTTGTTTAGTGGCCAGTCCAGCCTTAACCCTTGACACTACTGTAAAGATTGTTCATTTGAAAGAAGGTGTAAAAGAAAAAAGTATAATAAAAAAGCTAGAAGCCTTTGTAAATTAAATAGTTTGTAAAAATATTTGCTTTCTTTTATCTTTATTAGAACTAATTTGTGATTACATTTATTCTATTTATCCTACATGGTAAACATGGGGTCATATCTTTTTAAAAAAAACTCACCAAACCCCAAGGATCTAATCTTAGAGCTAATCCAATTAGGTCAGCCATTCTTTATCTAAAATCCCTGTGCCTTCAGAACATGAAGTGATTTTGCCATTACTCAGAGTCTAGATTAATTCTATCCATTTCTATTTCTTCTGGAAATTTAGCAACACCCATTGTACCAAGCTTGTTTTCATCTCAGTGGTGTTGCTATATACTATTGGCCTTAGATAGTACAGCCTTGTTTCCTGTTTCAAATGGATGATCTTCATCCATTTGAAGTGGAAGTTCTGATTTAAATACAAATTGTGAGTGTACATAGTCTGGGTGGTTATGTTCAAAACCACAGAGCTCTGAGACAGTGTTTACAGGTTGAGGCAGAGATCCTAGTTGTATGGCCTCATTTGTAGCTATCTTTTTGTAAGGAACTAGCTAGTACCCTAATTTGAGCAGGGGTAAAGAAAACGAGCACCTCTGCAATACTCCTCTGAAGGTATGGAAGGCTTCTGCTGGTGTCTGGGAGATGCACAGAATGTGGTATTTGCTACTGAGTAAAAAAAAAGAAAAGACAGAAAAGAAAAATCAATATATATAGAAATTAATGTGCCTTTGTGAAGATTCAAAACAGATGGGGAAAAGGTCAAGGATTCTTTGTTGCTAAGTACGTTTCTATGACAACTGCAATGTGTATGTTATGAGTGAGCAATCATTTGTTCCAGCTGCTGGATCATTAAAGAGGCAGCATCTCCCGCAACACTGGGAATGTTACTCATGGCTTTTTTACTTTTTCTTTACTCCTCTTTAAACTAAGGTTCAACAGGTAATAGTGAGTATATGAAAGCCTCAGTAAATCATAGCATGCTACACCATAGCTCTGGATGCGTCTATATTGCATAGGGTCTAACTTAAAGGATTCTAGGACGTTTAGTAAGGAAATTAGGGAAATTAATTTGGATCCAACCATGCAATTAAATCTGTACAGTCATGGTGATGTATTCTACAATTCTGTAATGCTGTGTTGTCTTGGATGTTTTTCTGTAGAATGTATACCATGACGTGAGATTTGTCTTGTGTGGAATAATACCATGTACAAAGAGAGATAAAATGCCTGGATACTGCCTCAGAAAAAGTTAATTAACTTGAATGATGGTGGAAAACTACTCTTTTCTTCACATATTGAAGTAAAAGGACAAAGCTCTCATCATGGCCCTATTATTTTTTGTGACATTGTTTCAACAGCAAGGCAATCTGGTGAAGAAAAGCACAGACTTTATTGTTCATAGGAATCACAGAATATTCATGGCTGGAAATGACCTCTCAGATCACTGAGTCCAACAACAAAAAAACCCAACATACTACACAACTCCTGCCCTCACTAGAGCATGTCCTGGAGCACCACATCTACATGTTTCTTAAACACCTCCAGGGATGGTCGCTCAACCACCTCCCTGGGAAGGCTGTTCCAAGTGTCTCATCACTCTTTCTGTAAAGAAAGGAGCCAAACTGGTGAAACTTTTCCATTCAGCACCTCATTTTACTTATTTTTTCCCCTAATGTTTGTATTAAAAAAAAAACCCAGACAGCAAAACAACACTAGAACAGGGCTCATACAGACAATGAAAAAAGCACTGGGTAATATTTTTGTTCTGTGAATTTTGTATCTGGAAAGGTAACCACCTTGGTGTCTGATCCAGCTGATAGCCAGAAAATGCCTCTCTAACTTCCAATATGGCATTTTGTTGGCTCCTGACTGATTGTGCTGTTTGCCATTCTTCAATATTTTTTTCCATATATCAATGCAATAAAAAAATAAATCAGCTTCTATTTATTAATTGTAAGAAAAGAGAGAAGCAAAGAAAAATCTATGTCCAGTGGAAATATCTGCTTCTTTAGACCTAATTTCTTTTTGGTCTTGTCCAGGAATTGAAATGTCTTCCACTCTTAATGACTTAGTAAGTTTTTCTTTGGAAAACTCACTATGCAAAATCATTACTCCTAAGAAATTAAACTTAAGGGTGATGGATGCCAGGGAAAAGTGTTTTGCAGGAACCATTAGGAATCTCTGAACTTTTATGTTGGTAGACATAATAATACAGTTGTTATCAAAAGACTTGTAGCAGGAGAGAAAGAAATTTTTCTGTCACCATGATTTTCTTGGCCAAGCAATAGAGATAATTTTACTTAGTTGGGAAGCAGAAATTGCAATAAAACTAGACCTTCGGTATCAGACACATTACAATACAGGCTTGGCTAACAAGTCTTTTGTCTGTCTTCTGACAAATAGCCTTTCACTTATGCATGTTCAGGCGAGAGTGGCAGGAACAAGGCTAAGAATCCTGGAAACTGAGGAACCCTGAGCGATAGCTGGAATTCTGGGCTCAGCTGGCCTAAAGACTGCACCTCTTTATCCCTCAGTTTAGGCTTTTCATAGCCAGCCATAATGCAAATTTCTCCACGACACCTCTTACAATTTTGCTTGGTGAAGGAAGAGTTTGTTCCCCACTTTGCAGCCACTGCCTGGTTAAATAATTAATGTTGATAGTGGTTTCAGCTTGGTGTCTGTCCTTGTAGATATAAAGATCTGGACTCACATCAGCTCCAAACTGAGCAAAGACAGGGCAGCTTAACACAATAAGTTTGGACTGAAATGTCACAAAGGTTGTTCCTGTACTCGCTCACTTCTGTTTGGAACCAGGAGATTGCTTAGGCCACATCACAATCTACCTGTACTCCTGTAGCATAGTTCTCAAGGTGGTAAGCCTTAAACTGTATATGTGTGGAGGACAGGACAGAGAGGATCATATTCTCTGAAACCTTATTCTCAATGGTAAAAATTCTAGGATTAAAAAATGTTAATTTTCACTTTTTAATTGAATGTCCTATTACAACCTGTCCAGAATATGCACTGGTTGACGAAGAACTGCTGGTGCTTATGCACAATCTCTCACCTCATCCCATTTCCACGACAAAGTGGCACCTGTTGTCAGTCTGACCTGACAAAAGATCAGTTGTAAAACAGTTTCCTGACCTGCTATTCTCACTTCCACAGTGTTTTACAGTCCTGGATGTACCAACGGATAAAAAGGACTCTCCTGAGTCCTGGATTGCTCTCATTTTTACCTTGCTTCCTCCCCAGCTGGTCAAGGTTTTGGGCTCTGATCTTCCCATGCATCAGTGGTTCTCAGTCTTTTGTGTGAATGTATATATATACTGCATCACCCTGCAGGTGCAGTGCTGCTTGCAGATTAACACATTTGAAAGTCCTTCAGGAGAAAGTTTTGTTAGTGAAACTAAAAGGCTATTAGCTAGGGTGAGAGCAGAAAAACACTAGTTAGAGCAATAATCAACACATCTGAAGATGGAGCTAAGCACTGTGTTCATAAATGTGAATAGTAATAAACATTTGCAAGGAAATGAGTTGTTTTGTAAGCCATATGCTGTAAAATGAAAATTTATGCAGGTAAAAGAAGTAACACACCAAGAAAACCAAACCACAAAAAAAAAAAAAAATCCAAAACAAAGCAGAGAGTAAATTATTAATCAAAATGTAGTAAAATTAAAAAATAATTTTTACTTATTTATTTTGCTTTTTTTACCCACTGCAAACCCACGAAGGAGGCATACTCCAGTAGCTCCAAAACAATTATGAAAGTTAATTAGATGTTACAAGAGATGTTACAAGTTCAACTTGTAGTAGTAGCTAACTAACCCTCAAATGAGAGCAATGTGGATCATGATTCTTAGGGCTTACAGCACTACCATAAGGTGGTGGCTGAGCTCCTAGGGATACCAAGAGGAACACATCTTTTTACTAGGCTGTTGTAGGAGGCACCTATGATTCCATTACACCAGGAAGAAGTGCAGCCCTGCCACTGGAAAAAGTTCCTAGCAGTGGGTGGAGGGGTGCTGGTGCATTGTCGTTTGGCATCTCTTTTAGAAGCCCTCAGATCAACTTACCCAAGGATTGCATCAAAATGTCGGGATAATGCAAACTACTAGGTGAACTGGAAGGTAACTTATTACTACATACTCTAAGTGTCACAATTACCAGCCATATTATTTGCTCTTAATCAGATTTTATTAATTTTAAGAAGACAAATATGAGAGCTGAAAAGATGTACAGAATTTATTTCATTGATTGCTTAAATTTTTTATTGATACTCAGTTTCACTATGCACATTTCCTGATTTACTGCATATCATAGTTGTGAGATACTTCTCTTAAATTCAACAACTTGAAGATAGCTCTCTAATGACAGGGTGTTTTCACTGTAATCAGTAATAAAATTCTCATTAATTTATGGAAATTGATGAGCAAATGCTCTGTGTTTCTGATACTTTGCTTGAAGAGTTTTCTAATTCCAGTTCAAAACTTGTCTTTTAAAAAAAAAAAAAAATTGATGTAAGAAGTCAAGTAGACTTTATTGCAGGATTTCTAGTCGACAATTCAAATAGGCATAAGCTCACAACTGCAGGTAGGAAAAAATCTATCTTAAATGAATTATGGTATCTAGCTCTTCAAAATTAAAACTGGAAGTTTTCTTTTGAGGAGCTAATCATTTTTTCATTAATCCAAGCACTTCCTTTATTAAAACATTATAAAGGTTAATTGTGCATTTCTAAGCTAGAATGTACTACAGAAATTCAGACTCTCATTGATAGTTGTTAACCATTTAGCCTGAGCATTTCAATTATTTACAGAAAGTAATTACAAAATTCTGTAATCAAAATTCTTACCTACATCTCCTGATATCAGTATGAATTTAAATCTCTAGGAGAGTTTTTACTCTTGGTATGGTTTTTTTTTTTGTCTTACAGTTACAGTTTGTTATACATTGAGTTCAGTGCATCTGCAATTCACTGGGAAATAAACCCAGTGCAGTGGTGGATCCAAGAGATATTTTTCTCACAACAGTAGAAATTCGTAATTTATTTAAAAATAAATTAAGCTAATGTCATGATGGATCTTTGGTTTATTTTGTAGGCTGAACCTCTAAGGGATATAAATATTGTAAGAAGGATTTTGCACTGGCAATACTGCTGTTTTCTGTAATGGACTCTTAACAGTTTGTGTGAGAAGGAATAAAAACACTTGCTGCAAGTTCAATGACAAAAAAGAAGAGGGAAAATGTTTGACACACAAGGACTAAGTGCTATTCATATTGAAGGAGATAAGAGTTCAAGCAGTCTGTGGTAAGAATGTGTCTGTGAAGACCCAAGAAAGTAAATAAAAATAAAACACTATGATTGAATTGGAATACACCTGAACTGGAAGAAAGATGGTCTAAACAAGTAGTAAACCCCGTAACAAATGAACTTAAGAAATCTTCACAGTGTAACAGATTTTGTCAAGAAACTATGATGATTTTGATAATTGTTATTTTCCTTCATTCTATATCAGAATATTGCAATAAAACTGAAATCGCTAAGTTCACATTCCCATGTTAAGAATCAGCATGGAAACTGCTATTAAAGGGAGCAATCATTTTCAATGTTTAAATAGTCAATATAATATAGCTCTTTCACTGACAAAGTAGAACTCATTTCAGAGACACCAGTGGTATTAAGACACAAAGCTCACCATCTGACTATCAGGAAAGCTGGCTCTCCATTAATTTCTGTTTCAATAACTTCAATATGTTTAAAGAGATAGCTGATTAACCATCCCCCATCCTTTGTCTTTCTGAGTAGAACAGGAGCTAATGATTTCTCAGCTGTCGGCGGCTGAAGTTTAACGTTCAATGGGATGCATGCTACGCAATTTTTATAGGTGTGATAAATTCAGGGGAAACGGTTATACTCAGGTATTTTTTACTGCAGTTACTGTGGTGATGCAGGTGGTTGCCCAGTAGACAGGAGGACGTGGTCTACTACCACTAGTATGACCAGGAGTTTTGGCACGAGGGAATTGGAGTAAAGATAAAAGAGTGAGAGGAAATTTTGCAGAAAATCCTCCCTGGAAAAATGTCAAGTTCAGACTGTCAACTGTGTGCTGATGTGATAGAAGAGGAGTAAGTGCAGTAACTGTAGACCTTCAAATATGAAGGGAACACTAGGAGAATAAGATAGAAGGCTGAGATCTTCTAGCAGGCTAAGTAGCATTAGGTCTTTGGGAGTTTTGTAGAAAATGTGTGCTTTTGACTTGGCGGGCACTTTGATCACTTGAAAAGTCCATATCATACCTCACTGCATCTGTGTTTGTAAAGGCATGTGTCTCCCACATGCTACACTCAGTTTTTGAGCATTAATGAACTTGTCATCTTCTGAAGCAATATCAGCCTGCAATGGCAGCTAAAAGCAACTCTAAAACACATCAAGTATCCTAAGTGATCAAACATTTCATTACATGAAGGAAAACAAAAGTTACCTGTGAGGCTCTTCCCTGTCTCATAAGTCAAGGCATGTTTGCCATTTCTTTTCTCTCACTGTCTCATAATGCTTCTGGCTGAATTCTGACCCTTTCTGAAACAAATGGGAGGTTTCATTTTGATTCCATTAGGCCAGAATTTAACCTTTTTGCTCTGTGTTGAGTTTTCTGGGGTTGACTTCTTTCTTTCCAGCTCTATCACAGCAAAACCTGCACATTAAACTCAGTTAACTTAACTGCAGAAAAAGGACAGTTTAGAGATTCCGGTTTTGAGTTATTGTTTTGATGTAAGGAAGCTGCAGTTGAGATTTGTTCTCCTTACCACAGTGTAAAATGCAAGGGAAGAGCTATAGTTTAGATCCCCATTTGGAGCAAAATGGCTTTTTACTGTATGTAGTGAAACTATATATGTTTTAAATAAACTTGGGCTTTATCCCTAGATAAATTACCTTGGAACAATATTATGGCTAAGTCCAAGAATTTAATTGGACTTCTGTTATTCTCTTCATGATCTTCTACCACAGTACAGCTAGAAAAAAAGAGGATCCTAAAATTGCAAATAAGAACAGATATATGTGTTTTTTTTTCTATCCAAATGAATATCACACAGAATCACAGAATGTTAGGGGTTGGAAGGGACCTCTGGAGATCATCTAGTCTAACCCACCTGTCACAGCAGGATATCCTAAAGCAGGTTGCACAGGACAGTGTCTAGTTGGGTTTTGAATATCTCCAGAGACAGAGATCCAGCCACCTCCCTGGGAAGGCTGTGCCAGTGCTCTACTACTCTCAAAGTAAAAAAAAATTCCTCCTCATGTTACAATGGAACTTCCTGTATGCTAGTTTTTCCCATTGCCTCTAGACTTGTCACTAGGTACCACAGAAAAAAGACTTGATACCCACCCTTAAAGTATTTAGAAGTATTGACAAGATCCCCTCCTCAGCCTTCTCTTCTACAGGCTATATAGGACCAGCTGTCTTAGGCCCTCTGCATAAGAGAAGTGCTCAAGTCATTTTACTGGTCCTTTTCTATACCCTTTCCATAAGTTCACTATCTCTCTCAAACAGGGGAGACCAGAACTGAACACAATACTCCAGGTGGGGCCTCACCAGGGCAGAGTAGAGGGGAAGGATAACCTCCCTCAACCTGCAGGCTACACTCTTCTTGATACTCCCCAGGATGCCATTGGCCTTCTTGGCCACAAGGTCACATTGCCAACTCATGGTCATCCTGTTATCCATCCAAACACTCTGGTCTTTTGCCATGGAGCTTCTTTCCAGCAGATCAGCTCCTAACCTGTACTGCTATATGGGGTTATTCCTCCCTAGGTGCATCACCCTACACTTGCCGTTGATGAATTTCATGAGTTTTTTTCTGCCCAGATCTCCAGCCTGTAGAAGTCATAGCAGCACAGCCTCCTGGTGCGTCAACCACTCCTCTCGGTTTTGTGTCATCGGCAAACTTGCTTAGGGCACTCTGTTCCTATATCCAGGTCATTGATGAATATATTGAACAGGACTGGACCCAGTACCGAACCCTGTGGACGCCACTCTTTACAGACACTGCACCATTAATTACAACCCTCTGGGCTTTGTCCTTCAGCTAGCTTTCAATCCACCCCTGAAGTGGCTGATGATCCCCCCAAGGAGTTTAGAAGTGGGTCCTTATGGTTGGAGGGAGGAGGAGTGCTCGCCCTGTTCCCCCCGGCCACGTGGCTTACTCTACCCCAAGCAGAGAGCAGAGACCACACACCACGCCGGGTAGCAGGAAGAGAGAGAGCTTATTGTTACAGGTTCGGGATATTTAAAGAGTTGGGGAAATCAGCATACAACCAATCAAAGGGTCTCAGGCATACTAACCACTGCCCAGGAAGGTTGGGTTTCACAGCCAATAGGGAGGGGTAGCCAGGGTCAAATATACATAGTAATTTCCCCAAGGGGGTTCTGGGAAACAGAGTTAGCACTCATACAGGTTTGTTAATTCCTTTATCAGTTTCAGAAGTCCATCTTTGACAGGACTTCTTCCACTTTACATATTGTAGGTCTATCGCTACACACCCCACTGTTCATTCATCTAGCGCATGATTCTGTAGCAGGGTACAGGGATTCCTCTGAAACAGAATTCCGCCACACAGTTTAACAAATAAAGAAAGGAGTTTTAATTGCTATAAAAACACTAAGTATCCTTAGCAAGCACACATACAGTTATAGCATATCATACCAAGCCCAGGGTGACCGTTACAAAGCCAAGCATTAGGATCATTATTGCTATAAAGACACTAAACAATCCTAACAGACACACATACAGTTACATCATATCATACCAAACCCAAGGTGACAATTGCAAGGCTGAGCATTAGGAGCAGCATCTCAGTACGGCATTGGTAGGCTCAGAGCATCTCAGGGCATCCCCTGGAGATCATGTTGCTGGGTCACCCCCTCTGCCAGAAGCAAGCTCGCTTTTATAGGCCAGCCATGGGAAAGTACTGTGCCCACCCCTGCACAGGTGGCCATGTGCACTGGCTGTTTTCAGCTGGCTGCATGTCGCAATCAGCGGCCAACAGCTGTCCACCCTTGCAAATTGGTCTTGTTTTTCCAGTCTTAGCCAAGCGATATGAGCCAAGGTCCTGCTTTGTTATTGTTTGGCCCATATGCATATTTTGTTCCCTTTGTTATGCTTATGCATATCCTGTTCCCTTCGTTATGCTTATGCAAGGTCGTCTTCTTATGCTGTGGTGAACAACGGATCATTTTGTCCCTCAGACAACTTCCTAAGCTTGCTTGTGAGGATGCTGTGGGTGATAGTATCAAAAGGCTCTTCTCAATGTCATCGAACATTAGGACAAGAGGGAATGGGAGCAAGCTGGATCACAGGACGTTTAGTATTAACATGAGGAAGAACTTCTTTACAGTAAGGGTGACAGAGCACTGGAACAGGCTGTCCAGGAGGGCTGTGGAGTCTCCTTCTCTGGAGACATTCAAGAGCCACCTGGATGCATTCCTGTGTGACCTCGTCTAGATGATCCTGCTCTGGCAGGGAGGTTGGACTAGATGATCTTTCTAGGTCCCTTCCAACCCCTGACATACTTGATACTGTAAAAGCCTTGCTGAAGTCGAGGTATACAAATGTCAGCTGCCCTCCCTTCATCTATCCATCCAGTTATGTCATCATAGAAAGTGATCAGATTGGTCAGTCTTCCCCTTGGTGCATCGGTGCTGACTACTTCTGATAACCCTTTTTTCCTCCATTTGCTTGGAGACGGTGCCCAGGATGAGCTGGGATCATCTTTCCATGAATGGAGGTCAGACTGATTGGCCTGTAGCTTTGTGGATTCTCCTTTTTGTGGTTTTTGAAGACTGGAGGGACATTGGCTATCCTCCAGTCCTCAGGCACCTCACCTGTTCTCCAGGACCTTTCAAAGATGATAGGTCCATGCATGACCAGCAATGACCTCTGCCCAGCTCTCTTAGCACTTGTGGGTGCATCCCATCTGGACCCCTGGATTTGTGAATGTCCAGTTTAAATAACTGTTCTCCAACTTGACCTATACAAATTGAGGGAAAGTCTTCCTTTAACCAGGCTTTCTCTGATACCTCCAAGGACTGAGACACCTAGAGGCTGGCCTGAGCAGTGAAGACAGAAGCAAAGAAATTGTTCAGTAGTTCCACCTTCTCTACATCCACTGTCACTGTGTTGCCTGCCTCATTCAACAGAGAACCCATGTTTTCTCTAATTTTCCTTTTACCTCCAATGTACTTGAAGAAACCCTTCCTGTTAACCTTGACATTCCTTGCTAGGTTTAACTCCAAGAAGACCTTGGATTTTCTTGTCTTTTCAACTGGTGGTTTAGTACCCTTATACAAGGCGATCCATTATATTTATGTCTGTAAGGATACTTGCATGAACAAAGCCTCCTTACAGCACACTGAAGCTGTGAACTGAGAACTGTGTAAATAGCTTGTTGCCACCACCCACACAGGTTTACTGCACATATCAGTGCTGGGTTAACTTTAAAAGCCCCATGTTCATGGATAAGGCACTGACTTGAGAATTCTATTTTTCTTTGACACTCAAGTACAAATATCAGACAGTCAGAAAGCAAAACCAAAAGCCTGACTCTAACTGAGGACCTCAGAGGAAAGAGCAGCAGATGCAGGTTTAACTCAAACCAAGGCTAGTGAAGAAGGCTGCTCCTTGTGTTAGTAGATTAAAATTGCCTATCAGAGTTGTTTACTGAAGGATCAGAGTTACAATACAACCAGTTTCCAACATACATGGCATCACTGTGATAATTCATCTAAAAGTCCCACTGTACCACAATATGAAGGAACAAGTTTATGGTGTCTATGCCTTAGGCTTTTTCAAATCCTGTAACTGGTCATGTTGGTTATTTGTTATGATCTTGCAATATGTTTTTTGTTCCTTAGGTTTTTATTTTTTAAATTTTTAAATTTTTTTCAATGATGTTTTAGTTGGGAATATTGTAATATTCAGAGTTTATTCAGCTGAAAAAAAATTGAGCACAGCTTTGGCTTACTTTTTCAATACAGTATATGTTATTACCTACAACACGCCCAGCACCCCACCACACCCCAGGCAACAACAATAACAACAACAATAACAAGCTGGGAGGGCATGTACAGGGCTCCGACTGGCATGCAGCCGACTGGCCAACCCCGCACCCTGGCTCTGGCTCTAGCAGCCACGCCGGGGATAGCTGTCCACCCCTGGGTGCCACCACTCCGCGGGCAGCAGCAGAGGGTGCGCCAGGCGGGCAACCCTGTGCAGCTGACCGGGAGTGGGGCAGACCCACCAGTCCCCAGGCAACGACGGCAGACACGCTCGGCAAGCATGCCTGGGCACGCCCAGGCAGCCCCACGGCTCCAACGGCTCCAGGGCACGCGGCTAGCCCTGATCCCCACGGCATGCCCCGGCAGCCCCTGGGCCCCAACATGCTGAGCGGTAGAT
>VWZO01008906.1:1928-58867 GCA_013396975.1 Bucco capensis | reverse complement strand
AATTCTGCTCCAGCCCAAACCAGGACAGCGCCCAGGCCATAGAATTACATAGAATTAACTTCTCTGAAGGGACATCTTCAACTCAGTCAGGTTGCTCAGAGCTGGATGCAGTACTCCAGGTGGGACCTCACCAGTGCAGAGTAGAGTCCTTCACTGTTTTCTCTTTTGGACCATGACAGACAAAGCCTCCTGGCTGTCTGTCCCAAGCCACCCTTGGAGATAGAAATGAAATCCATGTTCCCCCTTTGCTACAGGGCTTACAAACATAATTTTCTATTAACTGTCAAGGGTTAGGTCTGGGCCAACCACTAATCCAGTGACAGATATACTCTATTATCCCTTTTTCCTCCACTCTAGGAATGAAAAGAGAAATTAACAGATAAAGAAACTTGTGGGCTGGAAATGAAAACTTAAACTACTTTAATGAAAATAGTAAGAATAAAGCAAAAAAAATATATATACACACAAAACCAATACCACACCCAAACCCCCTTGATGGCAGCTATGTCACCATCACCACTGATGCTGTAGCAGAAGGACTTGGCAGCAGACAGGAATCATACTCAAGGGCTGGATCATGGAACTGGATTCAGGAACTCTTGGATGAGGATTGAAGGCAGAACAGAGAGAGTCTCGTAGCAGCAGAGCTGGGCTTCGGATCCTCACAAGGAGAGTTACCAGTCGGCCACCCCAGATAGCTCAGGTGCTCAACCTTCAGGCAGGATAGAGGCCCAACCCTCTCCTTTTTTGTATTTGCTAAGGTGCTAAATAGCTTAATCATGCACCTGCCTTCCTTGGACTTATGTAAGAGACCCAAGCTTGGTGTGAAAGTTTCAGGGGCTGGCCTTCAGTTTTACCCTGAGTATGATGTATGCAGCATGGGTGTCCTGGTTTGACCAGAGGAACTGAGGATTACTAGGGTCAAGAGGACAATCTCTTTGAGAGGGGTCTCCTAGACGCCCCCCTCTCCCCAAAAACGGGGACAGCAAAATAAGATAAAAGCACCAGGCACGCAGATAGTGAACTTCTAAGAATAGCTTTATCTGTATTCAAATGGTATAACAGTATGAAAGAGATAAATTACAGAGAAGATAAAGGTTGTTAGTTAAAAGACGGCTTCAGCCCTTCCCGCCTTCTAATAACCACAATGCCTGACCTTGCCAGCAAAAGCTGGCAGGCTTCCAGACATTCACCCCTCCTTATCAGGACCTTATCGCTCCCTCCCTACCTTCAAGAAATCCAGAGGGATTTCAAGAATGCCAGAGGCCCCTTTTTTCTCTTAAAAAAGGGGGGGAGGGGGGAGGAAGAGCCGAATCCAAGCACAGCAGATCCAGAGAGCAGGAAGCAGGAAGAGAAAGCTCTCTCCCACTCTATCCCCTCCTATATACACAAAAACACATCACCTCTCCGCGCAGTTCATGATTTGCTGCCGATTGTCTCTCTTGAATGATGTCTCGGGGTCACAGCCCTTGACCATCTCCCGTCCAAAGACGCAGCGGTGATCGTTTACATCTGGGCAGCTGCGAGCTTTCATTCTCGTGGGCGAAAGAAGGGGGGCAAAAGAAGTCTAGCCACTGAATCTTCTTCAAGAGATAGTGTCCAAAATTCAAAAGGGAATATGACGTACAGAAGATCCTTAATGTCTCTTTCTCTTCAGTTTTAATCACCCCATGACAATGGGATAACTTGTTCTGACTCAAACTAGGACAGTAAAGATCTTGAGGACAAACTTATCTCTTCCTTATTTTGCTTGTGCTTAGCTCTCAGTGACTAACAAGTATCTTACCAATCTTTGTGATACCCTTGTAATGTTCAAAGAACAGTTTTGCCGTGACAGCATCGTTCAGCAGACTACCCCCCTGCCAGTATTGTGTAACACCACGCCTCCAGTGCTCTTGCTTAGTGCTGATGTGCAGACACCAAAATGTTACTAGGTGATGAACAACTGTTGCAGTGCCATTATATTTCAGTGAAAAAGTGGCCCTCAGTGCTCCCGTGTCCTGGCCTTCTCCAGAGTCTTGGCCAGAGCTCACCCACTCCTGTGGAAAACTGCTGACTCTGAGACTGTGCAAGCAGTCTGAGAAAACGGCCCCGCGGCTCTGCGGTCAGCACAGCCAGAGCAGATCTACAAGAGACTATCAGCCCCACTTGGACCTTCCCTGAGCCCGAGAGATGGGCACGGGGCCACATGGGCAAGCACGGCTCCAGCCTAGGCACCCCAGCAACGAACACCGCTGGAGCGGCCGCTGGTACCCGGCACCACGGGCTGGCCAGGTCGAGCTAGCCAGACCGCCCCCGTCAACAGGTCTCGGCACTCCCGGACAACCACCCAACTACGCCGCACAGCGTTAACCCGCCCGACACCTGACATGCGCTCCTGGAGCAACATCAGCTTCCGCGGTCAGAGTCGCTACCCGCGCTCCCCACTTCATGGCGCCTGCGCAGCATCCGGGCCCTGCCGAGTGCGGCGCGGTGGCGGCCAGTGGTTGGCGGGGAGTGAGGACGTGGCAGGCAGAGGGCGGGGGCCGTTGATTCCGGGGAAGTGTTGGATCCGGGAACCGGAAGTGGGCCCCGCAGCAGCGCCGGGAGCGGCAGCCAGTGGCGNCCGGCGGCTGCAAAGTGTCCCCGGCCAGGCGGGCGGCTGGCATCGTGCCTGGAGGCCTGGCTAGGGCCTGAGCCCGAGGCGCTGCCGCCTCTTCCTTCCCCGCCAAGGAGTTGAGGCCTAGCGGCGCCCAGCCGAGTGGCACGTTGGGCATCAGTGCCTTTCCACCATCTCCGGCCACTGCAGGAGACCAACACTTCCTTGGTAAAGCGTCTGAATGAGAGCGTCCCGCACCGCCAGCGGCCTGGCCCAACGGACGCCGTCCTGCTGGGCTGGGGCCGACTGTCGGTGGGGCCTTTCCCCTGGGGCATGGGCTGCCCCAAGGGGAGACGTCAGCACCCCAGTGTGGAGCCGTGGCTCGGGGGGGGAACGAGTTGGGCCGTCACTCCCTCCTAGAGAGTCGAGCGCTTTTCTTCAGCCTGGATGTGTCGTGAGGCGTATACCCCTCTGCAACGTCCCTAATCTCTTGTAATCCATAGATCCTTCCCCCAGCGTTTGTGTGATGCAGTTAAGTTTCCATTCATTTGGGGCTTGTAAAGAATGGTTGTCCTGATGACTGAGCTTGCTTGCATTTAGTAGTAAACGAAACGATTGTTTGTCTATGGCTTTGAAAAGGGGTGGAGGACAGGTAGGGAGATGGCATAACCAAAATAGAAGCACAGCGTTGAAGAAGTGGTTATGTGAGATGGACTCTTGCTTTCCATGGATATAGTGCTTTAAACATGTTTATTTTGTATCGTTGGAGTTTGCCTTCATTCTTTCTAAGTAGTGCTCTTTAACGTAGAACAAAGATCAGTTTAATTTCTTTTTAGTTTTGAGATGTACTTGCGTATTTTTCAGTATGTGTGTGTGGTGTCTTAGCTCTGAAATCTCTATCAGAGAGACTCTGCAAAATCCCAGGCAAACTGGGCCTCCTTGGTAACTGTCACACTGAAGTTCTCTTTAAACTTACTGGCTGATGGAAGTGATTGCCGAAATATAGGTGAATTGCTTACATCCACATGAGAAGTTATTCACCAGAATTAATATTTTTATTGCCATGTTAAAATACAGATTTGTCAGTTTGGTACTTATTGTTGACTTTTTGGCTGTTAATGTGATTGTTCCATAAAAATATTTGTAGATCCTTTTCTGTTACACAGTTCCTTAGTCAGCTTCACCAAATGCTGAGGGAGGGGATGTTAGGGGGAGAGAAATTGCCATCTGAGACAGCTGCAATGTCTTTTTGTTGTTATTTACAAGCGATGTAAAATCATATTGCTAGAATGGGAGGTAACTTGTTGCTGATTTTGTCCTGAGGTGTTTTAATATGAAGAAACTCCAGTGCTTCTCTTTTTAGAGGAGACTTACCATTAGTCATGTATGTAGAAGCATAAACATTTCTGTCTGATTTTGAGTGGAAATGATGCTTGTTTCTGGAACTACCCTCTTCTGCTTGAAGCTGTACCACTCAGGATTCTTTATTGCTGTAGACAGACTTTGAAGTGGACATTGATTTAAGAAATATTTCTTCTTAATATGCTGTGAAATTTGCTCCAGGTTCTAATGTCATGGCTGAAAGCTGAGTTACAGCAGTGAACAGATGTCTAAAGGATTATTTCTTTAATGAGTTGTTCGATGCTTGCACCTCTTTAAGTGTTTTCTCCTGCTATAGGACTAAGTTTTCTTTTGTAACATTATCAGAAGTAGGGTCAAAAATCCAAGGAAGACTTTATGGTTGGCTAAGGAAGGGCAAGGTACAAAGAGTGACTAAAAGTGATCAACAACAAGGTCTCCACAGAAGAGAGAAGGTGGATATTTCTTGTTCTTTGGGTTTGAAAAACTTTTACTTGTGATGACACGTGAAGATGGAACTTATTCCTAAATATTGAAGAAGACTATTAACACAGAAAGCACTATAAGACAATATAAACTCGTAAGTATGCATTAGGAAAAGCTAATTCTGAGCATTTTTGTTTCTTGCAAGTGATGGGAATTGTGTAATGTGTATTTGTGTAGAGGAAGTTAGAGTACAATTTTGGGTGTAAGATGGTCAGTGTTACAATGTACATGAAGAAAGCTTGTTTAGCATTATAACATACTTACTCTGTATATTCCTATTAATCCATTCTTCCTATCTAAACTTTAAACTACTCTTGTAATTTTTCCTGATCAATTATGCTTGTGCAAAGTTCACAGAAATAAGTCAGATGACTTCACATATTGTAACATGTATGTGAAGGTACTTAAGGAAGAGAGAACCCTTTCACTGTGATTAAGTCAGTGTCGTATTTTCAGTGTCTTCTACTTCCACAGGGTTACTCTCCAGAAGCAATGCCAATAGCAGAGCATTTTTGAACTCTTCTTAGACCTTTATTATAGACAGAGAGATGTAAATCAGTCCCACAGGAGATTTAAGTCAACAAAGAGTATAAACTGTTATTGAAGTAAAGATCTGGTGGTGGTGGCAAGGGTTGGAAGTAGCAGTAGGTTTAAGGTTAAGTCAAGACTAAGCTTTTTTTTTTTTTAATATGGTCAAAACATGGTTTAATGTGGTCCTTCTTTAGGAGAACATAAAAGTGATCACACCTTAGATGTAAACCGTGATTTTTGTGTCTTGAAGCCTGAAAGACTTCTTTGAATCAGCCCAGAAATGACTGGGCTGCAAAAATCTGCTCAAGTACCTGTTGTGAAGTTCTAGCAGCTAATCTATCCTTTTTTCTCCTGAAAGTGTCTTCAGTGAAAATACGGTGACTTCTGGACTTGCTCTTATACTTGATTGTAAAGTTTCATTTTGAAAACTTTGTCCTGTACCTCTCATTGGTTGTTATTACAGTTGTTATTACAGAGGTTTCTGCCAGTGACTCAGAATGCATAGGTAGTTGTCACTCTCTGATTTCCACTATATGAGCTTTGCTTCCATATTTTTCTGTAGAAAAACAAATCAGGAGTTTCTTGTATCTGAGAAGAACCAAATGTTCCATGAGTGCTTTTAGAGGACTTGGTGTAGCTATTGGTGAAACAAAAGCAAGGACATCTGCCTTTCAGAAGAGTGTTCTTAGCTCCAGAATCTAGATCTTCATAGCATAACTTTGCCACTTATCCAGAAAGTTGCAGAATGGAAGCATTAACCCAACTGCAGATAATATTCTGAATTATTCTTTGAGGATGCTGATTTTTTCGTTCTGTCCTGTGTTTTGGAAATGATTTTGATTTCTGTGTTCAGAAATGAATTAGTCATATTTCTTTCAGTTTCAGGATAATGTAGGAGACCATGCTGTTGTCTTTTTTTCTTTTTTTTTTTTTTTTTTTTTTTTTTTTTTTTTTTTTTTTTGAGAGTGACTCTTCCCAGAAGTTGAAGTAAACAAGCCAGTGTATTTCTGAAGGGAAGTAATTTTGCTGTATGGAGAGATCAAGAACCGATGAGATCAAGCTTTTTAGTTTCAAAAGTGAATTAACAGTGAATGCAGACCATAAAAAATAATGAATATGCAGTTTTCATTGATTTGAGAGATCTGCTGATTGGAAAAAGCTAAAAAGCTCATATGAATCACTGTTGTTTTTTTGGTTTGTTGTTTGTTTTTAAAAAAACATCAGACTGTCAAAACTACTCTGTAGTCTGTTGGTTTTTTTTGAATACTAGGGAATCTGGAGACTATTGTAAAAGCTGAAAGATAACTCCTCCTCCCTGACCTGTGTTACTGTGTATTTTTATTCTGTCAATTCGTTGCTGATCAGCACTGGTTGTCTGTTTTGTATAGCTTCCCAGTATGAATTTTAGGTTTGTAACCTAAACATTTTGAACAAAACTTCCATGATCAGCTGCCATTATACAGAGGAACAGAAAATGGCATAGAGTGACTGCTTTGTGCTTTGCAAGGATATTGTTTATTTGTAGTAATGACCACTTGTCACAGCATTTTCCCAGTAGCATGAGTCCTTCTTATTTGAGTTTTGTGTATTGTATCTGCTGATTAGTAATATGATATTCAACAGAATGTTTTAATGTTATGTTTGGGTTAGTTTGTAATATGTGCTACTACGTGCAAAGGAATATCCTCAGTATTTTGTCAGGTGAAGCAGTCTATTTTGTCCCTATCAGATGTATTTCATTCTTCCTGTGATTTCTTTTTGCATGTCATAAGACAGCATAAAATTCTCCCTTTCCCCATACCTCTTCAAGCAACCAGCTTCTAATTTACATATATATTTCCATCTATATTTTTTGAGTGCAGAGGCACCTCCCTTCCCGGGGCAGGGCGGGGAGAGATCCACTCGAGGGGTCCCGGCGGCTCCTCATTTGGCTTCCGTGGTCCCAAAAGTCTTTTCTGGAGACATTGCAGAGCTGCCTGGACGCATTCCTGTGTGACCTCGTCTAGGTGATCCTGCTTCTGGCAGGGGGGGTTGGACTAGATCCCTTCCAACCCCTAACAAGCTATGATCCTATGATCCTGTGAATGCTGTTTGATATAAACTACTTGTACTGGGGGAGAAGGAAAATGGACTCGTTCAGTGACAACTGTCTTCCAGCTTAATGTTGTAGGCAGTTATAGAGGACAAT
Source organism: Bucco capensis (assembly GCA_013396975.1). Taxonomy (NCBI): domain Eukaryota; kingdom Metazoa; phylum Chordata; class Aves; order Piciformes; family Bucconidae; genus Bucco; species Bucco capensis. Next base: position 51,725 of record VWZO01008906.1, on the reverse strand, counting down.
GAGGTCCCCTCCTCTTCTCCAAACTAAACATGCCAAGCTCCCTTAGCCTCTCCTCATATGACTTGTTCTCTAAACCCCTCACAAGCTTGGTAGCTCTCCTCTGGACATGCTCCAGCATCTCAATGTCCTTCCTATAATGAGGGGCCCAGAACTGAACACAGTACTCCAGCTGAGGCCTCACAAGTGCCGAGTACAAGGGCATGATAACCTCCCTTCTCCTGCTCACCACACTATTCCTGATACAAGCCAGGATCCTGTTGGCCTTCTTGGCCACCTGGGAACACAGCTGGCTCATATTCAGCTTGGTGAGCTCCTTTGCCAGCTCCTTAAGTAAGTAAGTCCAATTAAAATATATAAATTATTGAGAGTATTTGTGACCTAGCTTTTCCAGAATCACATATTAGCATGCTACTCTCTAGCTCACTGAAAAGATTGGATTTCTTAGTGAAGTATGTGATCTGAATGTGTCTTTTTATTTGTAAAATGAAACCTCAACAAAAATTCTGTAGTAGTACTGTTCACTTAGCTCACTGGTAACCTGCTATGCACCCAAGGCAGAAATGTAACCATGCAGCTTTCACTCTTGAACCCTTTGCTAAAGTAGAAGAAATAACTGATGATGGAACTTTTTTCTTTTGAAGCATCTGAAGGTAGAAGCTTTTTAAAAGCAATATGTGCACAGGTCACTCCTGCAAACTTATGTCAATTATTTTTGGCCATTGAATCATATTGACAAGTTCATGACCTTTTTGAGTTAAAGCTGCATTCCTGACTGTAAGTGGTTGAAGCCTCAAATATTGCCTAAAAGAGCACCCCATGTGGTTGTTCAACACAAAATACAGGCTAAATCCAATTAGTCAGGAAAATCTTCTCGTCATCTCTCCCAGGTTAAATAACTTGTGGTATTTCCTCCTTTTCCTATCTAATTTTCATTAGTTATCCAGTTTTTCCAGGTCTTATCCACGTTCCAAAACAACCTAAGGAAGAAAAGATGAGGGAATATATTCCAAATCAGGCACAGTCTGAAAATCACTTGGGGTCTCCTGTGGCCCCTGGTGTGATAACTGTGCCAACAGCAGAGGGAGCATTAAACTCATTGCCCACGGTAACGTGTGGGGAGTGATATCCATGTTCCTATAATCATTGTATGGGTAGGATGAACTCATTAGCCTTCTGGCAGTCATCCTAGGAGAAGGACAACTCTGATTCCAAACCCAGGCAGATGGAGCTCGTTTAGCCCTGTAAGGCCTTCCATCTAAGAGAAAGACACTGATAAAACCTTCGTCCTAAGGACTTCACTGCCAGCGTCCAAGCTTGCTAGGCCCTGGCAGATGAACCTTAGGACTAAAGGGTGGGTCCAGCTCTGCACATGCTGTGTCTCACCTAAAAAAAATCCATTGCGTAGGCTTGAGGGTGCTATCCGCTATCCTCTTTTTATCAGTGTGCTTGTAAAAGGCACTGATGAGGAGCGTGGATGGAGCCCTCCCTGGATCTTCGTTCGTGAAGCCTAGCCATACATATACATACATTCGACATCATGGTTTTTGTAATAAGTAGAACCAACATTAACATTGGTTGGCATACTCTAATCAATGTATGGGCAAAACAGCTTGAGTGCTTGGTTTGAAGTCTCCCAATGCTGTTTATGTTTTTGTTGTTATAAAGTTAGTCCATCTGTTTAAACAGAGGAATTTAGAATCTGTTAAACAGGATTTCTTCCATAGTTTTGCTAAGAAACATCTCTTCTGTCTTTGGTGCTCTGTTTCAGGTCTTATACTTTTGTATATCTCCTTTAGTAATACCCTTACTTGTGATGCTTTTACATTTTTAATATCTTTCTTAGGTGGACATGCAGCTTTTAGAATATTTTAGTTTTTGGAAATTTATATCTATAACAACTCTCGTCTACGTCAGGAGGTCTGTTTTCTCTTGGTCTGACCTTCTGTGAGGTGGAAGTAGTTCCTAAGGTGTCTCAGGAAGCTTAATAATTGTCTGCTATGGAATGGCAAAATAATCTTTTCTAAGATGATGATCACAAGTCTAATCAGGATGAAGCAGTGAATAAGTTGATTGGAAAACACTTTCTAAATACACTGTTTTCTAATTAGTTCTTGTAAAGCATTTATCTTACTTTAAAAAATTGCTGTGCAAAAGTCAATTACTACTAACATTTTAAGTTCCCTTTTATCTCAGGAGCTCTCATTTCTGTGAAAACAGTAGGAACTTTGGCCAGTTTAGTTTTATGTCTGCTAAAAGCCATTTTCCCCCCCTTTTTTGCAGGTGAGATTAGTTTGGGGATGTGAATACAATGAGTGTAAACCAGCAAGCTCACACAGGGCCTTCTTATGGGCAACCTCAGCCTGGATATCAGGGATACCAGCAGCCTGCCTACGGAGGACAGCCATTGCCAGGGGTTCCTCAATTGCAGTATGGAGCTTATAATGGTCCAATGCCAGGATATCAACAGCCAGTCCCTCCACAAGGTACTTCTCATTCAAAACATAATGATTGATAACCTATGAATTACTGCATGTGTGTGTTTGTTTTTTTCTGTACACTTCCCATTGTTAGTCTTTATTTTGTGGTAGCAATTACACCTATTCTTCTGTATGTAGCTTACAAGATGTTAAAAATCATGTTCTTGTATGTTCTGAGGTTATTATTCTGTCATTTGTCCATTTTAGCAGGCCTTACTCTTCTTTTAATAGCTCATAAAATTAACGTTGAGAATCACATGTGGATGAATTCAGTTCTGCTGAGATAAGAACACCACAAACTTTGACTCTGAAATGTTTGTTTTAATTTCAGATTGGTATTCTAAGGAAACAAGGAATATGCTGGTTGTGCTGATGTTCTCTGTATGATTCTCCTCTCCAAGTACTTCTTGAATTTTTTGCAAGTTCTTGAATTTTAAACCAAACTCAGTGAGAAGGATGGAACAATCGAAGTGCCTATAGTTGTCTGGGAACTAACAGAAGTGGGAGGTTGAAATTTGGGAGCTGAATTACCCTGTTGGGTTTTGTGTCTAGAGTGTTACCAGGGTAGTGGGGTAGAAAGAGTGTAGAGTTAGTGTACAGAATGGATTATTCAGTTGCTTCATCTTCCTTTTCTTTCCTTAATCCTCCTTCTTCCATCCTCTCAATAAATCTCTTCCAACAGCACTTTTAATCTGTGAGTTTTGAACTAATTTCACAGAGGGTTTAAATTCCTATAAACATAATAAAAATCAGTACTGCATAGAGGAGTGAAACCCTGCTTCCTGGGAAGGGGCAGAGCTCAGCAACTGAGCACTCTCTTTGGCTGCTCAGGGTAGCCATTGACTGAGTAGAGTTTCATGTCCCATGGAAGGAATGGGGAGAAACTGGACTTGATTCGGTGAGGGAGAGAGGTTAATTCAAGAAGGACAAAGATTACTACAGATTTGTTGTAACAGTTTCATCAGTGCACCTATTTATAGAAAACAGGTTTTTGGCTGTTAGCAGCGTGGAGAATCTTTAGGATGTTTGTGAAAAGAAACAGATGACCATCTTCCATCAGAAACCTCTAAGAGCTTTGAGACTTTAAGGGGATTAACTTTTTCTTCTTCTGAATTATTTCTGGTTTGCCTTTTTTTTTTTTTTTTTTTTAGTTTTAGAACAACAGAAATGTGGTTCATGACAGCTTAGTAAAGACATACTTAGAAAACTTAATAACATGCATAGAAACTTGTGCAGATTGAAAATGCAGGTTTTGTTTGTGCCAGTAATGATTGAAAGGTAATATGATACTAAGGACAACAAGGTGATCTCATTCGGACAACAAAAATGTATTGCACTACTCAAGTAGTATCTCATGACTTTGTTGATATATTAGGCAAAGGCCACTCATGGTTTGTTCTTCCATCTTTTTTCTGAGGTCATCCTTCCTAGACTTAGCAGACTGTATTAAGGAAATCTCAGTTGTCAAGTTGTGCATTTTGGACTTGTTACTATAAATCTAGGTTTCCTGTCTTCAGAAGGAAGCACTAACACAACAACCAGAGTTGATTTGTTACTAGCTGCTGAATATGACATCCAGGTGGAAGAGAGTAGTAAACAAATAATGCATTCAAAGAGAGCAGAGATATGATAGTGAAGATAGTAACAGTTACCCTTTCTACCCCCGTCTTCAACACGTTACATTTATTGCATGTCCACAACGTAGAGGAGAGAGAATTAATTTCAGAGGTACAAGAGTAACATGAATTTAGTCAATACTGAGGGGCGAAAGGTAAACTGCCAGTGTTATTCTGTGATATCAAAGAAGTTGTCTTTAGGGATTTATTTTTAAAATAGCAATGAAATTGCTAGGAAGACTGGGTTGAGAAGTGTGGAAAGCAGGTGCCATCTTCAGTCATGGAGTCAGGTGTCTGATTTATGTGACAAAGCCTAGCTCTAACTAACGGAAACATGGAAATGCTGTGCCAGGACATTAGTTTTGCTTGGGACCAGATTTGGAATACCCACTCTGCTGCTAGCTGAAAATAGCTGCAACTTACTATGAGAATGTTGAAAGAACTTGGACAATTTTGCACCAGCATTCCAGTCAGTCTATCAGTTTCCTTCTGATGAGATCATGCAGTGGAAAGTGCAAAAAAAAATTATCTGAATAACAATAATAATTATGCTGCTGCTGGATTGTTTTAGATAGACTCAGTTTATGATACTATTGACACTTGTATTAATTTTAATAAATACTAATATTTGAACTGTGCTGGTAATATATGTTACGTGTGGTAGGATGGTGAGAGGGAGTATAGCTTAAGGAATAACATGATAAATGTGATGTGGCTTTCCTGTATGTATTTTCTGCACTGCAGAATCTCCTTAACATTGGAAACACTGTTTCATGGTGCTTTCTCTCAGGCTTGATTTACTGGTGTATTCTGTCTTTCCAGGTTACTTTCCTTCTTTGGGGTTCCCTTCGAAGGGCTCTCCTGTATCTCTCAACTCTGACACTTCCCTTGCACCTAATTTCATAGGTAAATGATGTCCTTTCTGTGGGAGTGTTTGTTCTGTGCCACTTCTTCTGTGCCAAGTTCCCATTTAATATGGATATAAATTTCAAAGGTGTGGGTGCCTGATTATGCAAGCAAAAGTGGGTGGGACACTTTGCAATCTCTCTGTAGGCAGCACACCAAAGCATAAATAGGATATTAAGAAGTAAATCCAAGTGGAAATCCCTTATGCCTGCAGATTCATAGATAAAACCTGATACGTTACTAATGTTTTCTGAAGACTGATAGGCCTGTTCAGATTCTGTCAGAGAAAATCCTTGGTTTAAAAGTGTGCAGTCTCCCACTTGAGGGAGAACTAAAACGTGAGGTTTGAAATGATAGCATTGCAATGAAGAAATGAAGAGTGTCCCAAAGCACTAGGAGCTTATTACTGGAAGCCATGACATTTTTGTAACGTGTGCTTTCATTTAATGATATAAAGAAGTTTTTAGTTTCATTGACTATAGCATAGAAACCAGATATGTGTCAGGAATTACGATTCCAAAAGTTGTGGCTTGAAGAAGGAAATACTTTTGCAAAGCTAGCAATCAAAGTGTAGGAATTAGAAACACTGCAAGAATTAGTGTTGTAGTTTTACTTCTTTCCAGCTAGTGGTATTTGTGAAAAGCTATTTCTGGTGGTGTCAACTTGCTTAGAAGAGTAGGGAGTCAGAACTGGGCCATGACCGTATAGTCTTATAAATTTTAGTAAAATCACAGGCATTTCTCATTTTGCTATAATCTACCTCTATTTTGAGATCTCTGAGTGAGAACAGTATCTCAGACTTACTGAAGGGGAAATTCAGGATTCCTTAACACTAGTGAATCTTGAGCTAATAAATCACTAGATACTCATACCTGTTCAAGTGAATTTTCTTTGACTATTTGAGCAGTATGTGGTAATGGTTACAGAAGTATGTTTGTAACAAGAACTAGAAAAAGAGGGCTTCAGAAGTTTTTTCTGAAGTAAGCATGTATTTGTCAAATTGTACGCCTGTTAAAGTTGAGAGGGGAAAAAAGTTATTGTAATGTAAGAAAAAAAACCCCAAACATGGGAGTTATAATATACTTTTAAAGAAAAAAGTTAAGTTCCAAACAATTTACATGTACTATCAAAGGAAAGAAATTCCAAAGTAGATGAAAGTATATCAAATTAACTGAAAAGTTATCACAAAAATAGACATACCATGGAAGATACAAATTGTTAGGAGACTGAGAAATGCCTAGGAGGGGGAACAGTAAGACAAAGGTGCTGTAACAGTGGTTTAGAAAAGACAGGATTTAATGAGACAGATATGTCTCTGGAAATAATTGTCTCAAAATGAAGAAGAGAGGGGGTTTAGTAATAAAGAAAAAAGCCCCAAGATATTACTGGTTATTTATACATAGTCTAGTTAATTTGTCCTTTAAATATACGTCTGCAAGCTTATTAAGAATTACATGCAGCAGATAAGACAAAAATATGTGAGTTGAAACCTCATGCTTTGGTTTATAAATTATACTGTAGAATTGAGAAATGTCTTATTTTCTATTTCATGATTGTTTCTCACAAGAAAGTTTCTGAGTCCCTTTTAAAATTGTCATAGAGGTCCGTGTCAGAGAAACACAACTGTGTGTGCTGCCCTGGTCTCATGGGGCAGTTTAACCATATACCATACATTAAATGTTCCCTTTTGGTTAGCAGACATGGTTATGTGGTTGTTCTATTGTCAGCATTTTTAATATTGTTATTAAAATAGGATTTTATATTCCGTTTTTTGGAAATAGACACAGCAGTTGGTCTGCTGGTGTTGTATCTGCCATTGTGCAGTCTGTGAAAAGCATGAAAACTTGTTTGTGTGGCAAATATGTTTGGGCTTTGACTGAACCATCTCAATCTGAAAGAGGAGAAAGTATTCATGTTAGCCTCCAGCCTTGAGAAGTTGGGAAGAACAGTCTATGGTGACTTCCATTCTGTTGTATATAAAAGCAGTTATTTAGTCAGATGTCATTTTTGAAAACAGAATCTACTTACATAACCTGCTTACCTTTCAAGTAGGGAAAACTGACCTGTAACGAACATTAGATTCCATGTGCATACTCTCTTTGGACTGGATAAAAATAACTGGACTTGGAGGAGGAAGAATTTAATAACCTACCAACAAGATAACACATTTTTCTTCATCAAAAGATGAAATTGTCTCCACAGTATGCATTTTGTACTTGATTTGTGTGGAGAAAGTGACTAGTTCTTTCAGTTTTGCTACTTCTCATGTTTGTTGCTCATGGAGTGTTGATACATCAATTCGCCCACTGCTAAACTGTTTCTGCACTTTTTTATTTCCTGGATTTCTCATGGTATTTGATTCAAGCCCTTCTTTCTGTGAGTAATTTGTGATTTTTATTTTTTTTTTTTTTACCCTTGTATCTGTAGGTCCATTAAGAGCCCCTTCAACATCTGGAGCTCCCCCTCCAGCCTCTGGAGCATCTCTTCCTTCTGACCGCCTGGCATACAGTCAGTTTGGACATGGAGATGTGCAGAATGGGATTCCAGCCTCAGCAGCTCCAATGCAGAGGTACATACAAGAAAAGCAAATCAAAACAAAGGTCTGCCTTTGTAGATCTATGCTAGCTCTAGACCTTTTAGGGTCTAAACCAAACTAAATACTTCATTTTTCCTGTGGTGATACTGATTTTCTTTATTGCTTCCTTATTGTTTCAGAACAACATTTTTCTATAGGGTTATATAGTAGACAATAAGAATATCTGGAGATGAAAAACTTCTGCAAGGATATAAGCATATATCAGTGACTGATCAAAATGACTTCTCCTCCAAAGACTTTCCTTGTCGTGTAGTCATTTTTCTATAAAGAATTTTCTAGTTCCCATAATCTGTCTTCTTTTAAAACAATTGCATTCACAGAGCCACAGTATTTGATTCCTTAGTAGTGTAAATTGATCTCTGTCTGGAGCATGCTGCTGTCTGTCATTACTAATTCCTTAGTATTGATTCTGGGTCCTTTTCTGTCTGTTATGGATCCTTGAGTTATCTTCATGTAGAACTCTTGAACATCTTCTTCAGAAGTATATTTCCGTTATCTTTGGTAAAAGTGGCAACCAATAGTCCTTACTACTTCATTCTGGTTACTGGTTATGGGGGAAGGTGGCTGCTTTTTGGTTCCTTCTGGTTAAGCTCAGCACTGTCAGCTGTCCTTTGAGTAACTGAGCATTCTTAAATAGCTGTACAGGCCTTACTGTTGCTCACTCTCTAGATTCTGTTGCAGTGTTTCTGATTTGTTGCTATAACTAAAATGGAATTAACTAAAAATGCTATAAACATAAGAGTTCGTATTTTCAGAACTAACAGATCTTTTTTTTTTGATGAAGGAGTTTCAGATCCATGCAGGATATATCATTTTTCTGAAACTGAGCTACGGTGCTTACTGTAAATAATTGAGACCTGCTTATATAATGGGGAATCCAGTGAAGTTTCTCATCTTCTTTCTCAGGCCACCTGCTTCTCAGCCATTTCTGCCAGGCGCAGCACCCACGTCTGTCAACCAGACACCTACGTTCCAGCAATACAGTCCCCCCTCAGCCATTGCACAGCAGCTCAGCAATCACATGGCAGGAATGACAATTGACAGTACTATAGCTGCTGCTCCTCCCCCAGCTGGACTGGGCTATGGTGAGGTTTCCTGGCTACAGAAATTTGCTATTGCTATTCATTTATACTAGTAATTTCATAAAAATTAGCTCTTGTCAATGATTCATTATCATATTGTGATGGGAATTCTCTGGGTGTTGACACTGCCATAGCAAATGGTAATCTTGAATAATAAGGTCATCATTGGGAAAAATAGAACTGAGACTCTTGAAAGGGACAGTGCAGGAAGTACTACAGGACATTAGTAACAAAAGAGTAACAATATTTCTCCTAAACTAGGTGAATGTTGGTGTGAATCCTAAATAAGCTGTTGGAGAGTCTACATGCCCTGCCACTGTTGTGCAGCAGCTCCCAGTCAAATAGAAAAAGAAAGTGCTCTCTAAATCACAAAGGCTGACGTGACTAAGTAATTCTGTGAAGTGTTCTGCTGGAAATTAAGAAGAAATTGATTTAAACAATATGAACTGAATTTAGGTATTTTGTTCTATTGTATTAGATCTACAGTCCCACTGCTGTAGATTACTGGACCCTTTTTTTTAATTGAAAGCTAGAGTATATATAAACTGATCTGACTACACTGTGAATTTATTTTTTTAAATCGTTTTGTTAGAGTACTTTTTGACAAGCATCTCATACTCTAACATAGACTTTATAGGAAAATTAGGATAGGTGATGTAGATTTCTCCAGCTTTTTGCCATGTGTTTGTCTAAAATTATCCTTAGAACTATTACAGTGGTAAATACAGAAGATGCTAGTGCTGTGCTAATAAAACTGTGAAGCTCAAAACTAGCATTTTAACCTACAGACTCCAAATCAGTGTGGAGCTTATGATACAAACCTATTTCAGTTCAAGAAATCAGTAGGCAGGCTTGTGGTTGTTCTTGTTTCGCATTCTCCTGGCTTTGCCTTTTTTTTCTGCTCCTGAATCCTGAACTGTATTCTAATAATGTAAAATAAGCTCAAACTTTGAGAGGACAATGAAGGAACTAGGAACTCTAGTCAATTTAGGAGAGTATTCACTTAAGGTTTATCTCTATTAATACAGGCAAGTCCATCTGCAGATGAGGAAGTGGTAGGCCTATTTCAAGAGCAAATGGGTTTCACTTGCATCTTACCTGAGGATAGAAGAAAATGATATTATATCTTCTTCTCATCAGGTCCCCCAACATCGGTTCCCCCAGTCTTAGGAAGCTTTAGTGCAACAGGATCTGGTCTCTACATACCTTACACTGCAAGCCAAGGACCCCGTCCTACTGGTGTGTCTCAGGGTCTTCCTTTGGCACAGCCTCCATTTCCTGGTCAACCAGTGTCAAGTCAGCACCTGCCTACTCAAGTACCTGGTTTTTCCCCACTTCCCTCTCCTACAGGGATTGGACCTTCCTCTTACCCTCCTACCACAGGTGCCCCAAGGCCACCTACCATGCCAGGCCCACCACTGCCTGGACCACCGACATCACAGCCTAATCATGTATCCTCACCACCGCCTCCATCACCTATGACAGGGCTGCACCCTGGGCCTCCCATGAGAGGCCTTCATGGACCTCCTCCTCCCACTCATCCTCCTCAGCCAGGATACCAAATGCAGCAGAATGGTGAGTATTCCTAGTATAGGAATTGTAAGTTAAGTGTGTTTTCTGTGTGCTGCAAACTGAGAACTGGATTTCAGGTTTGTTACCTGTGGGCTCCTGGCTGTACATTAAAGCTTCCCTCATGCTTCCTTATGCTCATATGTGAAGGACAAATCCAAAATAAGCAGTAGGATGTGGCATTCTAAGATACCTGTCATGCAGGTTTTAATTGAGTAATGTAACTGAACAAATCCTGGCTTACTTTTCAAAAAATTGTCTAGTAATGAGTGCTGTAATACTACAATAATTTATGATCAAAAATTTATCATGAACTTTAATTTCATGTCTGCAACTTGAGAACTACCTGAAAGGAGATTGTAGTGAGGTAGGGCTTGGTCTCTTCTCCCAAGTGACAAGAATTAGGGACTATTTGTAGTCCCAAGGACTAGAAGATACAGCTTGAAGTTGTGCTGGGGAGGTTCAGATTAGATATTAGGAAGAATTTCTTCACCAAGAGGGTTATCAAGCATTGGAACAGGCTGCCCAGGGAGGTGGTGGTATGACCATCCCTGGAAGTGTTTAAAAAAATAATAGATGTGGTACTTGGGGACATGGTTTAGTGATGAGCATGGTAGTAGTGTTGGACTCGATGATCTCAGAGGTCTTTTCCAACCATAATGATGCTGTGATTCTATGATCTGTTCAAAAGTAGGAATCTTTTGAACATCAGAAGATTTTGATGATATCTGGAAAGCCTTATTTTTTTTATTTTTTTTTTTAATTGTGGCCAGTGTGCATATACAAGGTGTATGACAGTTGTTGTTAAACATTGACAAGGAGTTGCTACTTTTTCTTCTTTGATTCACAAATCTGTGTATTTTTCTCCTTGTAGAATGTTTCACATTTTGTGTGTTCTTAGAAGTAGTATCAGTTAAACTTTCTGAATTATGAACAGTTTTGGCTGATTTTTAATGGTTAAAATTTACAGATAGCTAGGATAAAGTAATCATGTGCAAGTGTCAGGACTGAGAATTCCACCCCCCTTGCAGCTTTGCACTGGCCAGGTAAATTATTTAAAAATACCTGCTATGAACTGGCTATGAACTGTAAAAACACTAATGGAGCAAATCATACTGTTATTTCCGTAACTGGCTGATACTGTCTAAAGTAATATGAAATAACTTGAGGTAGCTACAAAACAAATGGATTATCACATATTAACCTATTGTGATTTCCAAGAAGCCAAAACTACCCAAGAGAACTCCTTGCATACCTGTAGTTTGAGGAATTTGGGTCATCCACTAGTTTATTGGGCTGTTCTGTGTGCACTATCTATCTATTAGGCAGTCCTGCAGTTTGACTTAAATGTTCATGGTACATTATCTTAATTTGTTTTGTAATCATATTATTCTAAAAATAGTAGTATATTAGTTCAAAAACCTGTTTCCTTACATCTGGTTTCAAGGAGGACTGTATCCATCGAATCACCAATAGGGATGTAGAGGTCTAAGCTGAAACATTGTGATAAATGTATTTAATCTTAATTAACTGAAAAGTAATGTGACTTCCTTGTTTTTTGATGATGACAGAAAGAGTGGAAGATGCCTAATGAGGAAACACCTAGTATTAGCCATTATTTGATTTTGCTGTCCCCTTCTTGTAAGGTTTTTTTGGGCAAGTGAGGGGTCCCCAACCAAACTATGGAGGAGCCTATCCAGGAACACCAAATTATGGAAGTCCACCCGGACCACCACCTCCACCAAAACGGCTGGATCCAGATTCCATTCCTAGCCCTGTAAGCTTACTTTGTTCTTCCCAGTGTGAATTCTTCTATAGTGTCTTTACATAAAACAGAACTGACAAAGACCAAACCTGAAAACAGGTTTCTCATTCCAAAGAACATCCGTCTGTTTTCCTGTCCACTTTTCTCTTGTGTATTCAGCCTCAATCTTTTGTTATAAACCCAGAAGCAGTATTTTTCTTGATGACTGTGAGAAAGGCACTGCTCTAATTCCTCAGGTCTTTTTCTGTACTGTTATACTTTGAGAATCCTTGAAGCCTTTGATTAAGCTTGTTTCTCCATTTCTGGATTCTTGCTTAATGACTTTACAAAGTGATCTGATTTATGATTATGAGCTGTATGATCCATGTCAAAAATGTGGTAATAGAAGATGTTTGTAGTGCTTTTCTATTCCCTTTTCCTGTAACCTGTCAAAAAGCTGGTTAGTGTTGTTTGAGGTCATTAAGTCACGAGGATACTTCAGTCAAATTTGGACAACTTTTCAAAATGAGATTATCTTTCAGAATGGAGGTTCTGAGAAAAGAGAAGCAGTGTTGTGTGATGGTTAGCAATGAAGAGTAACATTAAGCTAGGCAGTATTATTGCTACTAGTCTACTGTGCTGTTCCTTCCACTTCTAGTTCTATTCTGCTACTGTCTTAGAAGGCCACAGTCATTTGGTAACAGGGAACCTTCCCAGGGCACTGCTTACAATAAGCTTGTTTCAAAACTATAAAAAAATTCAGTCTTGGGTTACATCTTAGATCTGGACTGGTGCTGTTCAGAAGTTGCTGCTATTCAAAAAAGTTTGTGTTTAGACTCCAGGTTTATAAGTTTATGACCTTTTTTTTTCTTGTAGGATATAGGAAGTTTTTAATTGCTTGTCTGCTTCTCTTCCACTAAATGAGATCTGAAATGGCTTATGTCCATTGCCTTCATTTCGGCATGTTCTTAAAGCGTAAATCCCCAATTCCGAACTAAAATGAGCATGTCAGCCACTACCTCTCTTAGCAGTGTGTTAGAGCCTGAGCCCAGGATCTTCTCAAGGCAGGTTTGGGGATCGGTGTATGTTGCAGCAGCTGATGTTTCCTGGTGCATGAACCGATGTCCAGCTGTACCTAATTTCAGTGCTACGGATTTGAGTAGAGAGAAGTGACACTGTTACTTTTTGGTTTATTGTTCTTTATTCTCTCTTTTTTTGTGTTGTTTTTTGTTTCGGTTTTTTTTTTGTGGCACTTTTCCTTTTTTTCTTTAAAAAAAAGCAACTTAATGAAGTGCCACCCCAGCAGAAACCCAGGCACAGAATAGACCCAGATGCAATTCCTAGTCCAGTAAGTGTATATATGTCAATTGTAGTCTGTGTTGGTTACCACCTGTGCATGCCTGAAACCTGAACTTCACCTTACTAACCCTCCATCATTAATCCTTTACCCTGTCCTTGCTGTCTTCTGCATGCCGTATAAGTAACATTACAGCACAAAAGGTTGTTAAAAATCTTCTCCTCTGTGATGAATGGTGAGGCAATAGAAAGCAGACTGTTTCAGAAACAGATCATGAAGAATGTCTCCCCTTTACTTCTGTCTGATCTTTAGAATATTTCCTTCATCAGATTCCAACTGGCATTTTCACTGTAAGCCATCAGTATTAACTGTCCATACAACAGGTCTTGTGTTAACGTGCACACATGAGCCTTTGTAGCCATGTTTTCTACCAATTTTGAGTACAATTTAATTACTGTTCTTCCAGTACTGTGTATGCTAATGGTTTGAAGTTCTAAAATTGCACGTTAATTACTGATACAAAACTTCCAGTAGATCAATATGAGGTACGGGGAGCTATAAACATTCTCTCATTATCTGTGCTCATACATAACCATTAAATTTTGAATTTGAAAATTTAATCTTTATGTAGAGAATTTTACCTAAAGTAAAAAAGCAGCTACCTTTTGGATTACAAGAACAAATTCACATTTGACTTTGTTACCCTTGTATCACTTCTTCCTGGTTTAGCCAAAGTTGGTGATGTAACAGGTACCAGTGGTGAGATAACCAATGTCAGTCAGTCTGCAGACTTTTGATTTGGGGTTAGATTTATCCTAGAGTAGTTGCTGTCTGATGCTGTGGAAGGCTTTCTGCTGGCAACTTGGAGTCCTTAGTGAGGGGGTAGGAGTTCTGTCATGCAAATGTCTTCATTTCACAGTTTAAGCAAAGGCATGTGTGTTTGGCAAAATTAAGATCAGAAGAATGATTGCTAGTTTTAATGTTTTCATTCAAGCATCAGTATGGAGATGTAGTTAAAACTGGACATAATTGAATTTTCTGTTCTTACGTAAAGGTCAGTGGATATTGTAGTCACATAAAATTGTTTAATGCATTTCCTTCTTAAGCATATTTGCATTAATGAAGAATTTGAAATAACAAGAAATTTAAGACTTTTACTGGCTTTGAAGTTTAAGCTTCATTCATTGACAAGTTTATTGAAACTTCACTTTCCACATCCCCAAAATTCAAATTGTAAACTCTTGAGCACCACAGAGTAATGAAGACTTACACCTGAGTGTGCAAACATCTGTCTTTAGGTGGTTAGAAATAAACATATACTGTGGAAAGAGTGGGAACATAACAGAAGGCGAAAGCACAGTTATAGAACTTCAGCCTGAGGCTTACAGGGCAGTGTACAGGGGAATACTACCAAAAGTGGTTTTCTTGATCTGTGTTTAGTTTTCATGAGTTCAGATCAGGCCTTGAAATACAAAATATGCTACTACTCAGGATACTTGGGGAAAAAATACTGTTTGCAACTTGTAATTTATTTTTTGTCATCAAGTACTATTCAATATCAAACTGAGAGGTGACTGCTTGACAAACTTACTTGCTTTAGACTCCTTATTTTTAGAGATAGTAATGTTTGCCTCAGGTCCCCTTTTTGCTGCCTTACAGATGTAAGTTTTGTATTTTACTGTACTTTGAAACCAAACCTCCAAATATTAATGTGGTGTTTTTCATCATAGATTCAAGTGATCGAAGATGACAGAAATAACCGTGGGTCAGAACCATTTGTCACTGGAGTGAGAGGGCAGGTCCCACCTCTTGTTACTACAGATTTCGTGGTCCAGGATCAAGGTAAGTTGTTTTTCTTTTCTAACCAAACAAAAGACAAACCCCAAAGAGTCAGTGACAGAACTGCTTGTGTCTTTAAAGGAAAGGCTTGAGGAATTATTTCAGTCACTGGGGATGTGTGTTTTACCAACAGAAGCTTAGTCTCAAGTCCTGTGTTAATTTGATCTCAATTTAGAATCTCATGATTGTATGGTAGCTAGTAACCACTTTGCAAGTAAAAAATGTTTTCCAAGGTAAATACTGGGACCAGCATTTGCAAGGATTTCAGAAAGCAGCAAAGGAAGCCTCTTCTGTAGAGCAATATCAACAGTGATTTACTAGCAGTACCATTTGAATTGAAGTGAGAACTGTATTTTTTTAAGTTGAGCGAGATATCAATTGATCCACAGGTTTCATAGAGAAAGAATATTTCATTTTTTAATTTCCTATGTTTTTTTGAGATTTAAAGCTCTCTTCAAACTTCAGAATCTGATTCTACAATCATGTACTTCACTCTTCAGCCAAAATTACAAAATCAAACAGTAGAAATGTTTGAGTTGCGTTTCCTTTTAGTCTGCAAAATGAGTGAGAAAGGAATGCCTTTTTAGAGGTTTAGGCTCATGTGGAGTCAAGTTCATTTATTTTGAGTTAAGAGCTTTTATTATACACAGTTAATCATAAATAGGCATTTTGTTTGGAATTCAATTTTTGCATATATTGAAATTGATTGTTTAGACAAACTTTTAGTCTCCGACTTAACACAACTGAAGATGTCTTTGTTTCTGTTCTTGAATATAAACTTCTACTGAAATTTGTGGGAATTTTTTCTGTTCCCCAGGTAACGCAAGCCCCCGCTACATAAGATGCACATCTTACAATATTCCCTGCACCTCAGATATGGCCAAACAGTCCCAAGTTCCCTTAGCTGCTGTCATAAAACCGCTGGCTGTTCTATCCCCAGATGAGGTGAGAACCATGTGCAGTTACATATGCACTGTATGCACTCTGAACTCATCAGGAGAAAGCTATTAGATGTCAACACAACATTCATTCTCAAGGTATCTGTTAGGTAATGCAAACTAGGTGAACATTGATTCTCCCGCAAGCACGTGGTGGAGATCTGTAAGGCAGAAGAATGTTGTGTTCAAAACATTTAAAGTTTTGATTGCATTGACAATTACAGCTTTTTTTGCAGTACCTGTTAAGCACTATGACCAAAATACTAGGCTGGTTACAAATGTGTACTCTTCCAGTAGATGGCAATTTCCTTCTTGGCCTAAAGTATTTAAGTGGTTACTAATCACTGATGTTAAGTCTTTTCTGGGATGTTAAGTTGTGGAATTGGATGAGATTATCAAGCAGCACTGGTTCAGCTGTCTGATATGCATGTACGTGCACAGCACTGTGTAGGATGATAGCATAAGACTGAGTACTGTGCACTGGTGAGCTGCACTTGTATTTCTTCCCTTGCTCTGCAGCTGTTTCCTTCAAGGTGGAATGTGTGGCTAGCTAGCGTTCTACCCATTCTGGATGCTGAGGACACGAAAGCTTCCAGATTATTACAGAGCTAGAATTTTATAAAATACTCTAATCACTCTGGCTACTGTGTGGTGTTAGCCTGCTTGCAGCAATGACATAAAGACAAACGTGGTTGTTAAATTTGAATATATGTGTTTGCAGTAGTCTGTGCCCTGTTAAATTTCACTTCAGCATCTGCTGAGGAAAGAAGTATCCTCAGGATTTTTAAGGGTAATTTTTTCCTGTTGCATTCCATTAATGTTCCTAAACTGTGATTTGGATTTTGAAAACTGGTTTGCGATAAAACTGAGTTGTGAAGTTAATTTCTGTGTTGTGGCTGAAGTTTAAAAGGAGCACAATAGGAGAATGTGGTTTTATCTGAGAAACCCAGAGGCTTGTGGAGCTGCACATTTTTAAAGAGCTTTACAAACAACTAGATTTCGGGTCTCCTGGTATGTTTAATCTTTGAACAAATACTTGTGATATCCAGAAAAAACGTGGCTGGGATTGGAAAATTATCCTGAAGACCAATCAGCTTCTATCATTGGGAGGTGTTCCTTATGGTAAGGGCAATCTCCCTGTGGAGGATCCCTTCCAACACAAAAGCTCAGCTGTTCAGAGCAGCAAGACTGTAAACAGGGCTAAATAACATCAGTAATGAGAAGAGAGGATAAATGTCTCATAAGAATACAACATTCAGATAAGTCTAGGACACATAAGAATTCAACACCTGGTTGCCAGATACAGGACCTTTGCCCTGTGCCCTGTTTGAAAAGCAAAGCTTGAGGCTCCAGAAAAGTATCTCTGTGCCTTCTGGGAGTAAGTGATTGGTGACAAGTTATGCATAGCACTGCATGCTTACAGCAGTTTGTGCATGTGTTATTGGGGGAGAGGTGGAGTTAAAAAAGCTTATTGTGTGGAAGTACAATACCAGCATTGCCTGGCAGTGAAATGTGAAATTTTGTTTCCTCTGAGGACATCAGCCTGGACAATATGAGCTGAGAAACACTGGCCACAATACCACTGGATTGTTAATAAATAATTAGTGGAGTTGAATGAGTGATAGTACACATTTGTGTGGCATGAAGAGAAGTAAGAGACTGGAATGTTTGTTCAGCTCCTGCTCAATGAATATGTTATTTCTTAAACATGACTAGAGGTTTAGGGTGACTGAGAGAATTGAGACTGGACACCTTTGGTGTCAGAAAAATTAAAAGTAAGTAGTTAAACTTCCTTTAAGAGTCTTAGTAATGAAAGTACTTTGAACTATGAATGCAGCTTATAGCTTGCATGAGTTCTGTCTTAATCATTTTAGAGTGCTTCCTGCTCATTCTGAGGCTGAGAAGCTGTTTGGCTGCAAAAAGAGTATGTTGTCATTAAGAGCTCAAAATCGTATCACTACGTAATGGTTTTGAGGACTTGGTATACAAGGGGGTAAAGATAAGCAGAACTTATGGATGTTCTGTATTTCGTGGTGGACTTAGAAAGGTCTTAAACCAGCTGAAATTTTTAACATAATCTGGATGCTCTGTATTCTTGAATATATGGAATGCAGTGACTGGCTTTTATCTTGTCAAAAAGCTTACTTTTTACAAGGGGAAAATATAAGAGATGAAGAGTTGCTTTAAAAAAAACCCCACCCATCTGTGGTGAAATGTAAATTGTATGCTCACTCCCGTAAGGTTATTGCTTCAGTCTGTTGTGTTCACTTGGGATACATCTGTGCTGTGTGGTGTGGTACTCCTGCTGAAGCTCACACTCCTCAAGCAGGCATAGCAGTAATATAAAGTAATATAAGCATTATGCAGCAGCACTTGTTTGTGTCTGAGTTTAATTTCCCATTTGGCCCACTGAGAACTGCTATGCTAGAGCCTGAGTTGAAAAGCAGATACAAAATACTTCTTCAGGCTTCCTGTGCCCTCTGCACTTTCTCCCACAGCTGCCAAAATGCTAAATCCTATTTAATGTACAGGGGGATAGTTTTAAGTTCTCCAGTATGTGTGGCGACTTCTTTCTCATCATCATGTGACCTTTTTTTTAATTCTTTTTCCCTGCTTCTTCAGACCCTTCCTTATTTGGTAGACCATGGAGAATCCGGTCCTGTCCGATGTAATAGGTGCAAGGCCTACATGTGCCCTTTTATGCAATTCATTGAGGGTGGAAGAAGGTTCCAATGTTGTTTCTGCAGCTGTGTCACTGAGGGTAAGGTTTCTTTCGGAAATCGGTCTCTAGGCTCTATTGGAGTGATCTTTGAAGAAGATACAAGCAAATAAATCTGTATCATTTTATGATTATAATGTATACTAACTATGCTTTAATCTGTGTTTAGTTTTGTAAAAAAAATCCCACTATAAAACACGTACAGTACTTAGTTCTGAAATTATCAAATTAAGTGCTTATCTATTGAAGTATTATTGTACCAAATTTGTAACATGAGGTGCTTATACAATAATGTATGGTGATTTGAAAAATCATTTATGCCATTTTAAACTATTTCAAACACCCTGAGATGCACATCTAATTATTAGCATGAATTAGTAATTTTTTTGTTCCTCACAAAGCCTGTTTAAACACTGGTTAGAGATAACACTTCAGCTAAATCTGCTACAGCTGAACAGGAGCATTCAATATATGCTAGTTAATCTTAGTTGCTCTTCTATGTTAATATTAAACATGTCAGATAACGATAGGACTAAGGGGGAATGAATCCAAGCTTGAGGAGGCTAGATTTAGGTTGGATATTAGGAAGAAGTTCTTCACCATGAGAGTGGTGAGACACTGGTACAGGTTGCCCAGAGAGGTGGTGGAAGCCCCATCCTTGGAAATTTGAAATTTTAAAGGCCAGGCTGGCTGGGGCTTTGAGTAACCTGATCTATTGGGAGGTGTCCCTGCCCATGGCAGGGGGTTTGGAACTAGATGATCTTTAAAGGTCCTTTCCAACCCTGATAATTCTATGATCCTATGCTTTCTCTTAAGCAGAAGTCACTATATACTGGTCATAGCATGACATCTGTAGATTTGTTTTGAAGGCACAGTTCATAAGATATGCATTCAGTGTCTCATTTGGTGGTGCTGATGGCTTTTAATGGACTGATTGTTCTTATCACCTCAGTTATGCTGTACAATTGTTTGTACAGACCAGAACGGGAAGCTGGCGGTGGTTAGAAACGGCCAACTTTGAAAACCCTTTTTATCTAATGATTTTCAGCCTGAATGCATTCCCTGTCCCCTGCTCATTCAGCAGCTGTGTGAATGGCTGTACCTGAGCAGGGACAGAAAATAGAGCAGTGGTAGAAAAGAGAGAGATGCTCAGAGAATGCTGATGAAAGCAATGCTGTGAAAATACAGTGTAGTTGTACCTAATACTTGAGAAAACTTTGTTTTCTCTGCCAAAGCAATCAGATAATGAGCTTGTACTAGATGTGTACCTGGTGAGGAGAACAGTGACAGGTACTTACATATAGGTACTATATATATGTATATGGTCTTAATGATATCACTTTGTTTTCATTTTAACTGTTGAAACTTTGAATGTTTAGAATAATTTAAAGGTGGTGAATATTACCATTACAGATAATCTTACTTCATTCTTCCCTGGAGCTACATAAGCAGCTATAACTGAAATGCGTTTTGTCAATCTAGCAATTCTGCAGGAGAGACTCTTTGTCATGGTAATTCTTGAGACTCGGGAAGTGCTTTATTTGTTTCTGCAGCTGACTTTTGTAGGTGAAAACTTAGCTTAACTCCCACTTTCTGATGCCTGGCACCAGCAGAAAAGTACTGTGTTTGTGGTTATACTTCCAGTTCCTCCTCCTTAATGCTTTACATTGTAAGAAGTACCCTCTCTATTCTGACTAAATGATTATGGCAGAGTACCTAGAAGGCTTTACTCTTGTGCATCACAGGAAGGAAAAAAGCTAACTCTTAAAGGAAAATAAAGAGTTCAGTATTTCAGTAAACTTGATTTGAGTCAGTAATGTTGTAGGCTGCAGTTTGTGTCGAACTCAGTTGTAAGGCATTTGTTACTACTAATACAAGTTAATTTTATTTTTCCTTTGGATTACATCTTCAGAAGAATCCTAAGAGCATGTTGTAGTGACATGTCTGATATGAAATGTAAAATGAGACTGTAAAGGAGATTCAATCAAGGTACAATATATAAAGAGTGCCACCTGGTGCACAGGACAGACTGGAAGCAGTTTGTATTTATTGGCTTTAATGGCTCTCTTAAATTGCATTAATATTTTTAGTCATACTTTCATGCTATCACAGAGTGCTAGCTAGCTTCCCTTGGATTTTATTTGAAACAGCTGTTGCCATGTTAGCTCACTGGTCACAGTGTTTGTCATGGGTGTGTCACTGAACTTCACGGTTTTTCCTTTCTTAGTGCCACCTCATTATTTCCAGCATTTGGATCATACTGGAAAGCGAGTAGACTTCTATGACCGACCTGAGTTATCATTGGGCTCTTATGAGTTTCTAGCAACAGTTGACTATTGCAAGGTACAGTAGTGTGTGTTTATTACTGGGGGTTATTTTGATTTTGTTTGGTTTGGCGTTTTTTTGGTAGGTTCTTTTAAAAGCCTATTTTTTCCTAAAAGCAAGAATGATATGAATTGTCTGGGGCTGCTTTCTAGCTGGCGGAGATAATTAACAGCATTAATTCAAACCACTTACTGTGTAAAATAACGTGCTTATCTGCTTACTTCTCAGTGTAGATGTTGTCTTGGTCACACATGACATAATTTTGTTATAGCTGCCTCTATCATTCTCTTCTGGAGCTGTATAAGCAAATACAGCTGCTGTTACCTTAGCAGTTCTGCAGGAGGGACTCTCTTGCAGTAGTCCTAGAGGCAGAAGGAGAACGTAGGAGTGATTCAAGAGAAGTACAACAGTAACTACACAATGTGCCACCTGTTGCCTAAGACAGACTTTACCTATTGAACTTAAATTTCAGATACAGCCATAGTGGTTAAAAATACAAGAATAGCGTGGAAATACGTATGGTCAGAACTCCAGAGGAATAGGAAAAATAAGTGCAAGGTGTTTATGAAAGCAACTTATATTTCTGCTGAAATAAATGTTGGGAAAATAGATATCCAAATGTTGCAACTTTAGATTGGTTACCTTCTGATGCCTTAGCTTTACTTCTAGCTGAGGGGAAAAAAACTATCTTGCTTCTCACAGCATAAGAAACATTTTTAATTCCAATGAGATGCCATCTTCATAGCTTTTTTGAAAATTATTCTGTTTTGCTTTTCTTGTATGTGCTCCTTCCAGTATAGACCTATAGACCTCAGAAAACTGTTGACTGAAACAAATTTTTTGTTCCCAAAGTAAATTTGATAGTAGAAGGCAAAGGTTGCAGTTCTTTGAGAGGAAAATGTTTGCTTTATATTGATGAAATCACCTATAACAAGTCTGGTCAGATTCCAAAGTGTTGAGAACTGTCAGGAAACTTCCCTGTCTACTTTTCCGATCTGGCCTAGTCACATGACTTATTATAGCTGTTCTGTTTTTCACTGAGCAATGGCAAAGTCAATCTAGGTACATAATACCAGTCCATTTCAAGCACAGCGTACTTACATGTCTGTTAACTGGGCAGGAAGGGGAGATGGGAGAACAAAGGAGGCCAAACCCCAAAATGTGCAAGAGCAGCCCTCAGGAAGCGTGGTGAACAAAGCAGACAAACAGCGTGGTGAGTCAGCCAGGGTAGGGCAAGCAGGAGGATGCAGTTACCCTCCTGGCTCAAGACGTGAGCTCCACAAGTGATCATCATCCATCCAGCGAGAAGAGACCTAGCTATGGCTTCCACTTGGCCGGAAGCTGTTGTCAGAAGGCATGTGGCAACCCAGACAGAGCTCCTACTTAAACGTACAGGTGTCCAGGTCTCCAGCTGCAGGAAGTGCCTGAGTCTGTCACTGGTACAGATAATGGCAGAGATAACGCCTGTGTGAGGTACGACCAGGTAAACAATCTGCTCAACCTGGTGGCAGAGCTGGAAAGAGGAAGGGAAAAGGTTAAGGGGTATCAGGGAGTGTGAGACTGGTGGAACCACACCCTACCATCCCTGAGACAAATGCAGCAGATGGACACTCCACAAAAAGCAAAGGATCCCTTAACCTTTCACCACTAGGCAGAAGGAGGGTACCTAAGAGATAAGAGAGAGTGGATAAAGGTCCGCTGAGGATGGCAGGCAAATCTCCTCCCAGCCTCCCTCACCTTCCTAGGTGCCCTTACACAATAGGTATGAGGCTGTGGAACTTGAGGGCCGGGCAAATGACAGTGTCATAGGTGAAGGTCCATCCAGGGAGTTGCGTATAGCGAGTCAGTCAACCCCATGCATTTCAACTGCCTCTGCAAAGCAAAAAAAGAGGGTAATTGTCTTGGGTAGCTCCCTTCTGAGGGGAACAGAGGGCCTGATATGTAACCAGACCCATCCCACAGGGGAGCCTACTGTCTTCCTGTGGTCTGGGTAAGAGACATCACTAGGAAACTCCTTGGTCTGGTACAGCCCTCTGGTTATTACCCACTATTGATTGTTCAGGTTGGCAATGATAAGGTCGCAGAGAGAAGTCCAGGGGACATCAAAAGGGACTTCAGGGCACTGGGGCAGTTGATTGAAGGAACAGGAGCACAAATAGTGTCTTCCTCAATCCCTTCAGTAGTGTGAATAGTGAAAGAAAAAGGAAAAAGCTCACCTGTTTTTAATACGTGACTCAGAGGCTGGTGCCGTCAGTGGAATTTTGTGGGTTTTGATCATGGGGTGGTTTACACAGCACCAGGCCTACTGGTGACAGATAGGGTTCACCTGTCTCGGAGTGGGAAAAGGATTCTAGGTGTGGCTGACTGAGAGGGCTTTAAACTAAGTTCAAAGGGAGAAGGGGGATAAAAACAGGTTCACTAGAGAAGAGCCTAGGGGTGGCATGCCACTGTCAGAGGCAAGATTGATACCCAACTGAAGTACATCTACACCAATGCATGCAATGTAGGTATGAAAACTGCCATAGTTGCAATCACGAAAACATAGTGGGATGACTCACGACTGGAGTGCTGCAATAGATGGCTGTAACCTCTTTAGAAAGGATAGGCAAGGAAGGAGAGGTGGTGGAGTGCCTCTGTACATTAGGGGGTGTTTTGACTGTATAGAGCTCAATGATGATGATGATAAGGTTGAGTGTTTGTGGCTAAGGATCAAAGGAAAGGCCAACAAGGCAGATACCCTGGTGGGAGTCTGTTATAGACCACCCAACCAGGATGAAGAGGCAGATTCTGCAAGCAGCTGGCGAAAGTATCATGATTGCTAGCCCTTGTTCTCATGGGGGTCTTCAACTTACAAGATATCTGCTGGAAATACAACACAGAATAGAGGAAACAGTCTAGAAAGTTCTTGAGAGTGTGTGTGCACGATAACTTCCTGACACAGCTGTTGAGTTAGCCTCCCAGGTGAGGTGCCTTCTGTTTATGAACAGAGAAGGACTGGTGGGAGATGTGGTGGTCGAAGGCTGTCTTGGACATAACAACCATGAAAGGATAGAGTTTTTGATTCTTGGTGAAGTAAGGAAGGAGGGATCAGCAGAACTGCTGCCTTGTGGTGTTGGGTTGACGGTTGGACTTGATGATTTTAGATGTCTTTTCCAACATTAATGATTCTACGATTCATATGACCTGAAGAAACAACTACTACTTGTGAGTCAAATAGTACACAAAAGCTATTAGAGCTTTGACCAGCATTTGTTTGTTGGTTACAGAGGTGTGGGCTGCATTACAGGGCTATAATGTGACTTCCTCCCTCTCTTCTACAGAATAATAAGTTTCCCAGTCCACCTGCTTATATTTTCATGATTGATGTGTCCTACAATGCTGTGAAGAGTGGCTTAGTGAGGCTAATATGTGAAGAATTAAAGTCACTCCTAGATTACCTGCCCTGGTAGGTATATTGTGTACTGCTGTAGCCAGTCAAAATGAGGAAAACTGTTGTGTTTTTCCCTTTAAAAAAATGCTAGAAATTAAAAATTATTTGTTAATCCTACCAAACTTTTCTTTAAATAAAAGGCCTAGCAGAACACCTTACTGCACACCTTTCCAAGTAAAAATAAATTTTCCTTCCTTTCATTTTTTTCCCTTTATTGTGTTGAGTTCTGTGTAATGATTTCACTGTCTACTCAGATGTGAAGGCAAGTATGTCTCTTGCAGGGAAGACAGCATGAAAAAATCAGTCATTCGAGTAGGCTTTGTCACATACAACAAAGTGTTACACTTCTATAACGTGAAGAGCTCACTGGCACAGCCGCAAATGATGGTTGTCTCGGATGTGGCAGATATGTTTCTGCCACTCCTTGATGGTTTTCTGGTGAATGTGGAAGAGTCCAGGACAGTTATTTCCAGGTAATAGAAACTGATTTACAATGTTTGTACTAAACTTGTTTGGTAGGTTCAAGCATTGTATGTCGTGCTATGTCATGTTATTCGCCTGGAGGTTACTCCATGTATTTTGACTTCCTATACACCTTAAGCTGGGAAAGTAGGATAGGAAAATTCCTGGGGTTAGGGTGTATTTGGCTTGTAGTCCAGCTTGGCAAAAAGTATGTGTAAGAGAATTTAGCACAAAAAGGTATTTCATGGCAGAGGGGATGGGGACACAACTAGAATGATGCAGAGTGAAAGTTTTGAGAATACTGAATCATTGTGTTTAAGGCAGCTTTCCAAATAACTGTAAACTGAGACAACAGTGGTGTCTGATTTTGCTTCTGTGGAGGAAATTGAATGAATGGGATAGAGAAGATAAAATCTAGAAGAAAGAAAGTAGCAAAGTTCGAGTAAACTATTTAATATGATTCTTGAACTGTAATTAAACTATGGTGTGTAGCTAACTGTCTTTTTGGGAGGTAGACCTGGCACTGCATCTTTTTAAAGAAAATTTCTAACCTATTTTGTAGTGCATTAACAAGCATAAATACGAAACTGTGGGTTAAACCTTTTAATCTTTGAATAGTACACAGGACACTTTGCAAACGGAGGCCAAGTGTCACTATTCTTTTCAAGGAGTTTACTTACCAATGTATGTTGGAATATACTAAAAGGGCAGGAATGCAGAAGAGCTATTGGAGTAGGCATCAGTTGAACTGTACAGCAAGCACTGTGGATATGGATGAGAGAAGCCAATGAAGAATGACAAAGCAATTTTTTTTTCCCACAGATAAATGATGAGACGCCAAATACTGTAAAAATGATGCAGATTTACAGACATGTTAGGGAGTTCTGTTTAAACCACTGTAGCCTCATAGGTCATTGACTGCAACTTTGTGGCTTTTCCAATGAAAATGCAATCTTGAATTCCTCCTTTTTCTTGTTCTTTACTAGTTTACTGGATCAGATTCCAGAAATGTTTGCAGACACAAGAGAAACAGAAACTGTTTTTGCACCTGTGATTCAAGCAGGGCTGGAGGCACTTAAGGTTAGTAAATGCATTGTCATGACAAATTGTTTTCGCTCTGAGTACTCTGAAGTTCACATTCTACTAACACACACTAAGACGACACTTGTAAAGCTTTTAATAAGTCTCTTTGCGGTAGATGCATTACATATAGGGAGTACTTGGCTCATTCTTCAAGTAGCTATATCTCTGGTTCTATGTAGCAAGCTATTTGTTCTCTACCTTTTTTTTTTTGAGTTTTTGCTCAAAGTACAAGACATGGTTTACTTTCAGGTGCTGAACTCCTGTCAAGTATCATTGAGGAGTTGTGTAACATGGTGTCTTTCTAATCCTGTGCTTGAAGTCCCAGTATAATATTAACTAGAAGGAGCGAATGCACTCTGTTAAGTTGTGCACAACAGTGTGCTAACCAAGTAAACCTTTCTGAAAGCTCTTCATTTACAGTACTTCATCCAGATCATTACATGCTTGATCAAGCTCTGACTTGTATTTACTGATTGAATTGATTGCCTGTATGATTTAATCCAAAACAGTTTATTTAGCTTTATTTTTGTCGTGTAAGTCCTTAGAAGTCTCTCTTAAACTTAGTTTTTATGACAGTTGTTCAATCAAGAAATAATAAAAATTATTAATTGATTGTTTACATACTCCATGTGTCAGATAAGATAACCTACTAAACATTGGCTAGGGTTGACATAGGTTATTGATTTTAATTTAATGATGTGTTGAAGCTCAGATTACAAAATTTGTTGCTATTTCTGTGACTCTCTTCCTTTTCCACAAACTCAGTAGCTGCAAATCAGAGAAGAAAGCAATCTAACACATTTGAACAGAACCCTTTTGTAGCTGAGTCCTCTGTTTCCTCGCTGCTGGTGCTTTTCTCCCTGTCGTGGAAGTGGCACAGGTTCAGTAGAACTGAAACTTGCATTTGTCTAACTGACCAGTAAGCTGTGCACCATGTGTTGATACAATGTTAACCAAGTGATCACTGAGCCGATTGACAGAGAGCCTTCCTGACATCAAGTAGTAATGAGGATGCTTGAATATTCACTTGTTCTTGAATCATGATTTCACACAATCACCAAGGCTGGAAAAGACCCCCAGGATCATCAAGTCCAGCCTATGACCCAATACAGCACAACATCTAAACCATGCCACTCAGTGCCACATCCAATCTTTTCTTAAACACCTCCAGGGACGGCGACTCCACTACCTCCCTGGGCAGCCTATTCCAGAGCCCAATCACCCTCTGCGTGAGGAAGTGCTTCCTAATGTCCAGTCTAACCCTCCCCTGCTGCAGCTTCAAGCCATGGCCTCTTGTCCTGTCACTAGCTGCCATGGAAAAGAGCCCAACCCCTACCTGACTACAACTTCCCTTCAGGTAGTTGTAGAGGGCGATAAGGTTCCCCCTGAGTCTCCTCTTCTTCAGGCTAAACAGTCCCAGTTCCCTCAGTCTTTCCTCATATGGCTTATATATTTCCCTTATATATTTTTAAAATGTTTCTAACCTGTGATGTTGCACTAACTTTCTTGCAGGCAGCTGAGTGTGCTGGCAAGCTCTTCATTTTCCACACCTCTCTGCCCACTGCAGAGGCCCCAGGGAAGTTAAAGAACAGGGATGATAAGAAACTGATCAACACAGATAAGGAGAAGGTAATAATGACTTGAATGATGTTTACACATCAGGTCTATATTATATACTTTATGGGATAAAATAACTCTGTAGCAATATTAAAAAAAATTACAAGGGTAATGTAACCATCCCAGCTAATATTTTTTAACATTGCACTTTAGTCTTCTGTTCTCAAAGCAGAGCTGTGTAGACTTGACATAAGGACAGCTTTGGTATGAGAACAAAAAGAGTTAGATCTAGACTCTTCTACAGTATAAAATCCCATAACTGATTTAATGTGCTGAACTTACAAAAATTACTACACATCTTGCTTGAATTGTAATATTCAACAGTTCTTCAAAGGCAGTGTCAGGAAGAATTTAGATGATCCTAATTTCCCTGAAGAGAGACTTAAAAGTATAAAAGTGTATTGACTTGAATTTTAAACTGGATCTCACTTTCCTTTTCTTAGAACAAACTTCTGATTTCATCTCTGACTTCCTGTTTTAGACTTTGTTTCAACCACAGACAAGCTTTTACAACAACCTGGCCAAGGACTGTGTGGCCCAGGGCTGCTGTGTGGATCTGTTCCTGTTTCCAAACCAGTATTTGGATGTGGCAACACTTGGTGTAGTAACTTACCAGACTGGAGGTTCCATTTATAAGTATGCATATTTCCAGGTAAGAGTGACATTGACCTAGGACTGGTATTTGATCTAAATAAGAATTATTTTTTTAATTTTCTTTTTTGTAGTGTGAACCATAGCAAACAAGGGCTTCTTTAGAAATAAATTGCTAGTTAAGTTTCAAGATTTTCACCAAAATGAGTTTTTTAGCTTTATGTCATTACACAAAATAGTCCTATTAATAACAGAACAGCAAGAAAAGTTATGCTATTAACTCTCAGCACAGTAGTTCATTAGCAGGGCACTGAGCCCTGTACAATGGCTGATTTTTAGAGTAAGACTGCAGCCAATAATACCTGTTTTAAATTTCCTCATGGTTTATGGGACAGCTATGATTTATAGGAACTTGAATTATTGCTTGTGTTCTAGCTGGAGACAGACCAGGAGAGGTTCCTGAATGACTTGAGAAGAGATGTCCAGAAAGAAGTGGGATTTGATGCTGTAATGAGAGTGCGCACAAGCACAGGTGGGTGTTAGCATGATTGGGTCTTAATAAATTGACCAGTTCAAGCATGTCATATTGGAGGTAACGGATTTTTCCCTAATTAAAAGGGTCTTGAGACTAGGCTGTGCAAAAAACCCTGCTAATATTTTGAAATTCTAAGACTTTTGTCAAGAATGAGCAAAGATCCCCACTGATACCTCGGAAAATAACTTAGTGTCACTGATGGCAGGATATTCAGGGCTCCGAAGACTATTCGTCTTGTTATTCTGATTAAGATTGTGGTTCATTTGGAGTATTTTTCTGTAGCAGGGCTTTGGGATTCCTCTTAAACAGAATTCCACCACACAGTTTAACGACGGAAAAAGGAGAATTTTTGCTATAAAAACACTCAACATCCCGAGTGAGCACACATATATTTAGAGCATATCATACCAAACCCAGGGTGACCGTTGCAAAGCCAAGCATTAGTAAGCAGCATCTCAGTAGGGGGTTGGTAGGCACAAAGCATCACGGAGCATCCTCCAGGGAAAACCATGCTGCTGGATCTTCCAACCCCGCTAGAAGCAAGGTCCCTTATATAGGTGAGCCATGGGAAAGTAGGGGACCATCCACCACACGCGTGGCTGGTGCATGTACCAGGTGTTCCAGCCAGCTGCATGTTCATCAGTGGCCAACAGCCATTTGCCCACTGCAGTCGGTCTTGTGCACCCAACCTTAACCAAGAGATATGAGCCAACGTCCAAGTTCTTTGTTGTCCTGGCCCATATGTGTATCTTGTTCCCTTCTGATGTTTCTAATGGTCATCATGCCTTGGTGAACAATGGATTATTCTGTATTATCCCCTACACATTTTCTTTTCTAGGTATTCGAGCAACTGACTTTTTTGGAGCTTTCTATATGAGCAATACAACTGATGTAGAGATGGCAGGTTTGGACTGTGATACAACAATCACAGTGGAATTCAAGCACGATGACAAATTGAGTGAAGACAGTGGTGCACTCATTCAGGTGAGAGGGGAGGCTTTCTAGGAGAAAGTGAGTTGGCAGTTTAGAGCTGTCATCAAAACTGTGTCAAGGCAGAACCAAATCTGAACTGGGAAGAGTATCAGTTGCAGAAGAGGATGAGCTTGCTCTCAACTGAATTATTAGATACTCTTCAAGAAACTATGCTTTTACCCTTAACATTTCAGCGTACTTGTTCTCAGGGTGATCTAGACTGCTTCAAACTTCAGTCAATTTTCCAAGACCAGTTCCCTTAATGCAAACTGCTAACATTGCTGCTTATTATCTTTCATTTGCCCTGGTTCTTAGTATATTTTAGCTTATTGTGCAAGTCTTTTACATAATTATTTTTTTAAGCATCTGAGTCCTTGTTTTTAATTAAATATATTCAGACTCTGCCTTTCTTGTTGTAGCAGGACCTCATTTTTCTGTATCCTGGCATTTTTGTCCCCTATAGTGTGCTCTGTTATATACCAGTTGTGCAGGACAACGACGGCTCCGCATTCACAACCTGTCCTTAAACTGTTGCACACAGCTTGCTGACCTCTATCGAAACTGTGAAACAGACACACTCATCAATTACTTGGCTAAATTTGGTGAGTGTAAATATGGTAACAAGAACTCCAACTTTTAACTGCTGTTAAAATCATAGAATCATAGAATCATGTTGGAAATGTCAAGTGGAAATCCTGATAGTTCAGTAATTTATGGTAAAGAGCATAAATCTGTTGTTATAGTATTGTTCCTTAGGATGAGAGACAGAGGGTGTAGGTGTATCCTTCATACAGATTCTTGTTTGTTTTGTTTTTTCTAACAGAGGTTTGTTTTGACAGCTGTCTGAGTTCATCCTTGTATTTCTTTTTGGAGTGTTGTAGTTTGTTTTTAACTGTTCCAGAATTTTGGTCTGAGAATAGGAAATGGTGTCCTTTGCTCATAGATCTGAGTTAAGTATCATACTTTTACGCATTGTACCCTATTTACGCTTTCTAGTTTGCAGTAAAAGCCTATAAATCCAGCAGAGACTTATCACCATTAAAATTTGAAAAAAACCAGTCAATTTTCAGTCCATTAAAGACAGATGATGAGGCTATAAAAGTTTTTTTATAGTGTCCCACGCTTTCAAGTATGACAAAGTGTATTTTAAAGTACATAGGAGATAGTTGAGTAATATGTAGTAAAACAGTAAATGAGCTTCTTCAGTAGGAGTCTCTTTCCACAAGTTTGAAGGGGAGGGGAAAAAAGACTTTAATAAACAAGAGGGTTTTAGATTTACTTAGTGGATGTAGTATTGGGCTTTTTACTGTTCATGAGGAATCACTTGATAGCTGTCCGTATCTTTTCTCTTTCTGTGCAGCATATCGTGGAGTTTTGAGTAGTCCAGTAAAAACTGTACGAGATGCACTGATCAACCAGTGTGCCCAGATCCTAGCTTGCTATCGAAAGAACTGTGCTAGTCCCTCTTCTGCTGGTCAGGTAAACTCTGATGCTTTCATTTGAATCACAGGTTCAGATATTAAAAGGTGATGAGAGCTTCTTCCTATTTAACCCACTCAAAAAAAAATCAATTGCTTTCCTCTGCAGAAATTTGCTAAGAGATATCTCAGGGAAGTAGAGAGATTGCAAGTAAAACTATAGTTGAGAATAGCTTCTTAGACACTTCTCTGGAGCTCAGGAAGCATTGTGTGCTCCAGGGAAAAGTTCTCTGGTTTTTTGCAAGTTCATATAATTAGACTATCAGCTTTCACTCCTTAAAACTGTACCACACTTTGGTTCATGCAAGCCTCGTTTTGTCAAACATAAGCTTATTCATCAAGACAACTGACCAACTTCTGTCTGCTTGTAACTTGTAGCTGATCCTCCCTGAATGCATGAAGCTGCTTCCAGTGTACTTGAATTGTGTGTTGAAGAGTGACGTCCTTCAGCCTGGTCCAGAGGTCACAACGGATGACCGCGCCTACATTCGTCAGTTAGTCACATCTATGGATGTGGCAGAAACAAATGTTTTCTTTTATCCCAGGCTTTTGCCCCTGGTGAGTAATTCAGCACATTCTCACCACTCAAGACTTGCTGTTGTCTTTACTTGTAAGGGCTGTATTGTAGCAAGGGAAAGTAATTTGAGAAGGATTTGAGATCTGCCATCTGTTGGGATACTTTGCTTAATTCCACTCAATGATACATGCATTACTGCATCTAGTGAATTTGCAGGGGGAGGAGGAATTTCCTAAGGTGTGAGTATATGCCTAATGGTAAAGAAGACGTTTTTGACCCTTCCTTAGTCTTCTAAAGTCCTAAGGTGTCTTGTAATAGTTTTCATCATTGCAGGGCAACTCCGTGTACTATTCTGACTTTTCAGTGCTGTAGTTGCTGGAATAACACTAACAACTAATTACGTTCCTACTCCAGGAGGCAATATTGGAGCTACATGGTAATTGTGACAGAAACCTCGTGTTTTCTTCTGCTAACCAAGAGCCTCTGATCTGCTTCTGTTTCATCTTCAGTAAGAAAACGAAGCTAAGGAAGATAATACTTCAGTCACAGCTGTTGCAGTCTTATGAGCCCTAGAAATTTTCAGGACTCATAAGATGTTCTTGTTTTAAAAACCTTGATTTTTATTTCTCTGTATAACAGACCAAAGCAGATGTTGACAGTGACTCCTTGCCAGCAGCAATCCGGAACTCAGAAGAACGTCTCTCCAAGGGTGACATATACCTGCTGGAGAATGGGCTGAACATCTTTGTGTGGGTGGGAGTCAACGTGCAGCAAGGCTTGATCCAGAATCTCTTTGGAGTGTCATCCTTCAGTCAGATCAGCAAGACCTTGGTGAGCTGGATAGCAGTGCAGGAGCTCGTGGTTGTGGTATTTGCCCAAACCTTTAAACAATGAGAAAGCAAGTTGAGGAAATATTGTTAAATTTTTCATACTAGGAACAAGAGAAACACAGGTGTGTGAAACTAGTGGAAATGTCCCTAGTCTGGGCATTCTTTTGCCTGGCTTTATTTGACAAGCGACATCTCCACTGATGGTGAGGAGAGTGGTCGATATGTAAATAGAATGAATCATATACCTTTGATTAACTGCTGATTTTGATTGACTAACCTGATCTTTTATGATGAGGTAACACACCTAGTGGACAAAAGACAAGCAGTAAATGTCATTTACTTGGATTTTAGTAAGGCCTTTGATGCTGTCTTCCACCACATTCTCCAGGAGAAGCTGGCAGCACATGGTTTAGACAGGTTTACTCTGGGAAAGGAACTGGCTGGAGGGCCAAGCCCAGAGAGTAGTAGTCAATAGGGTTCATTGTAGTTGGTGGCTGGTCACCAGTGGTGTTCCCCATAATGATCTGTATCAGTGATCTGGATGAGGGGATTGAATGCACCCTCAGTAAGTTTGCAGACAACACCAAGATACAAGGGAGTGTTGATCTGCTTGAGGGTAGGGAGGCTCTGCAGAGGGACCTGGATAGTCTGACTCAGTGGCTGAGACCAATGGAATGAGCTTCGAAAAGGCCAGGTGCCAGGTCCTACAGTTCGGTCACAATAGCCCCATGCAATGTTACAGGCTTGGGGAGGAGTGGTTGTATTGTTGTCTGGCAGAGGAGGACCTGGGGGTGCTAGCTGGTAGTCAACTGAAGAGCTGGCAGTGTGCCCAGGTGGCCAAGAAAGCTAACAGCATCTTGGCCTTTATCAAAACCAGTGTGTGACCAGTAGGACTAGAGAAGTGATCATCCCCTTGTACTCAGCATTGGTGAGGTCACACCTAGAGTACTGTGTTCAGTTTTGGGCCCCTCATTACAAGAAGCACACAGAGGCATTAGAGAATCTCCAGAGAAGGCCAACAAGGCTAGTGAGGGGTCCGGAGCATAAGTCTTATGAAGAGTGGCTGAGGGAACTGGGGTTAGTCTGGGTTTAGTCTGGAGAAGAGGAGACTCGGGGGAGACTCCCTGAAACGAGGTTGTAGCGAGATGGGGGTAGGTCTCTACCTACCCATGCAGAGAGCGTCTTGGGGGTTGTGATTGATGAAAAGCTGAATATGAGCCAGCAATGTATACTCACAGCCCAGAAAGCCAACTGCATCCTGGGCTGCATCAGGAGAGGTGTGACTAGCAGGTCTAAGGAGGTGATTCTGCCTCTCTACTCTGCTCTTGTGAGGCCCCACCTGGAGTACTGCATCCAGTTCTGGGGTCCTCAGCATAAAAAAGATGTGTACCTGTTAGAACTGAGTCCAGAGAAGGGCCACAAAGATGATTAAAGGACTAGAGAACCTCCCCTATGAGGACAGGCTGAGGGAGTTGGGGTTGTTGAGCCTGGAGGGAGAAGGCTTCACTTTCCAGTACCTAAAGGGAGATTGTAAGATAGACGGGGAGAAACTTTTTAGCTGGTCAGATTGTAATAGGACAAAGGGGAATGATTAGAAGCTGAAGGAGGGGAAATTTAGATTGGAGATTAATAGGAAGTTCTTTACCCTGAGGGTGGTTAGGCACTGGAACAGGTTGCCCAGAGCGGTTGTGGATGCCCCATCCCTAGCAGTGTTCAAGGCCAGGCTGGATGTGGCCCTGGGCAACCCAGTCTAGTGTGTGGCATCCCTACCCATGGCAGGGGGGTTGGAACTAGATGGTCTCTAAGGTCCCTTCCAACCTGGCCATTCTGTGATTCTTCTCCTGGGTTAACAGTGAGAGGATGAGAGGAAATGGCCTCAAGTTGCACCAGGGGAGGTTTAGATTAGATACAAGGAGAAATTTCTTTACTAAAAGGGTTGTTAAGTCTTGGCCCAGGCTGCCCGGGGAGGTGGTGGAGTCACTGTCCCTGAAGGTGTTTAAGAAACGTTTCAATGCTCTCCTTAGGGCCATGGTTTAGTGGCATTGTAGTTATAGGTATGGTTGGACTTGATGATCTTAGAAGTCTCTTCCAACCTTAATGATTCTGGGATTCTGATATAATGTTACCTTCTTTTCTTAACTAATTGAGGTTAAAGCAATTGTATGTTACTGGGAGTAGATATATCTCTACCCTTACGTAACTGAGAAAACTGCTAAGTTTTGTTTAATGTTGTTCTACTCATGACTAATGGTGATTGGATATCTTTACTTCCAGAGTACACTGCCTGTCTTGGAAAACCCCTTTTCAAAGAAAGTGCGATCTCTTATTAACACGCTTCAGTCGCAGAGATCCCGCCACATGAAGGTAAAAATGTCCACTCATTTGTGCCTTTGAATCTCCTTCGCTTTTCACAGAGCAAGAGATGTCTGCTGTTGCTGCAATGCTGAACTTATTCTTCGTGATCTCATAAATGTGATTCAAAGTTCTCAAGGATCTGAGAAAATTTTACTAGTTTTGGCATTCTGTGCTTACCGTGGTTCTAAAACTTATTTTCTTTCAGAGCTATTATAGTATCTGTTGCACAAACTATACTTTCCATTTGGAAAGGACTGAGACTTAACCCAACTTAGTTACACAAGTCAAAGCACATAAGCTGTATATATGTTGTGATTCTGGTTATCTGTCTTTGGATTTTTGAGCTATTGAGCTTTTTGTTCTGGGTTTTATTTTTAAGAACATTAATTCTTCTATCTACTCACTGTTGGTTTTGTTCATGTTTTGTTTTTTGTAGTTAATAATTGTGAAGCAAGATGATAAGCTGGAAATGCTGTTCAAACACTTTCTAGTGGAGGACAAGAGCCTGAGTGGAGGGGCTTCATATGTGGACTTCCTGTGTCACATGCACAAGGAGATTCGGCAGCTACTGAGCTAGAGGAAGGAGTGGTGCTGGAACTCAGCAGTGACATTTCAGTCCCCACTAATGACGTGATCAGAAGGCCCAGCGCCCTCAGAAAGGACAACATAGAAATCTGTACAATTCCATAGTTTTTAATACACATTGCATAAGCATAAATCCTTTCAACCTCTCCCTGTCCCATATGAGAGATGAAAAATTTTCCTGGCGAGGGCTAATAAAAAAAAACAAAAACAAGGCCTTTGATACCAGGTCTCTTTACTTGCATCTAAATTGTTTCCTGTGCTTAGCAGGAGATCACCCCCCACCCAATGCGCGCTAATCCTGTCGTAATGAATGTAGTTTTTTTTCAGTTCACTGTACATGATTCAATATTGGGTGAAAAAGCGATAACTCTTCAAAACTTCTGGTAGTTGCTGTGTGTTTGTGTGGGCATATGCACATGCTCCAACTGTGAAGAGGATGTGCAGGTAGGAAGGACAAAAGGCAGGTCAGGTGACTGGAGCTGGAGCAGCCATTTTGTGTCCTCTATTGAGGGAAACATGATGCTACAAAGCACAGATGTGTCATGTGGCTGGCTGAACCAGAAATCTATTAAAAAGGAAATGAGTGGTAAGCCAGGAGGCAGGAAGGCAAATTTCTTTACACAGTCTTCCCTGTACTATAAGTTGCTGTGAAGATCTATAATGGAGTAAAGTAAGAGTTCAGTGAACAACAATCAACAGCTTCCGGGCAGCACAGGGATAGAGACAGTGTTTCCTGTTGATCTGTGTGGTGATGCCTTTCCTTCTCATTGCATGGCTCTGTAATGTCTTGCTCAATCAGTGTTCCATGGCCTCTCCTGCATAGCTTACCTGTCTATCCAGATGGTGATGGGAACAAAAGCCTCTTAACCTTAAGCAGAAAATGCTCTTATAAGAAGATGATGTGGAGCTGTTTAGAAACTGGATTATAAGGAAGTGGCCATTTTTAACTGTATTGTAAATTATGGCAAACAAGCAGGAATTTGATTTATACTCATACAAATTTGACACTGATTTGTACCCTTGAATACAAGGAAGGGGGTTCAAAAAGATTCAGACTGTACTGTATATTTAAACTGTACAAAGCCTAAGATTTAGCCTGTACTTGCAATACCTACTGCAGTAGGATTGCAAGTGCCTGATTTTGGTTATTGAAAGCATCTGGGCCATAGCGAGGAGTTTCATTACTGGATGTGTATACCCTCTCTTCCCCATTCTACCTACGGCTGATCAGCACAAAACCTTCTTATAAGCCTGTTTTTTAAACTAAAATACCTCAGGCAGATTAATCCATCCATCATGGCCACTCTGCTGCTCCATTCTGCAAGGGTGGATGAGAAGACTCAGGCAAAGGAGTATGTGTAAATCAAATTCAGAATTCTAAGGGCGTTGTTTATTCACTGTTGAAAGGGGGCTTGTATGTTTTAGCTTGAACACTTAACAAGTGTTCTTAAAATATCCAGGACTTTGAGCTACCAATAGCACTAAAAGTGGAAGGAAAAACATGGGTAGGTTAGGGGACATATCTGGGCTCGGTATTTCAGAGAAAAGTCCTTGTCAAGATCAGAAAAATATCTGGCTGTGGTTTTGGTTCCTTGTCTTGTAGCATGTACATAAATCTTTTTCCATAATGCTGCTAGTTTGTCTTCCCTCTCATCACTACACAGAAAGGGGAATATGAAAATTGTAATGGAGAAACTCTTTCAAGATGTAGCTGACAAAAACTTTCAGCGTTTTTGTATGAATGTGGCTGACTTTTTACTCCATGTACTGCCTCCAACCAAAAAATCTAGACAATTTTTAAATGAAGGGGAAAAAAGAACTTCCCAGGAATATAAGGCACAGCAAACACAGACATCCACAAATACTAATTTCTAGTATTAATACTGGGGAGTGTGTGGGGGTAGAGATGAAATCATAAATGAACCTTTCATTTTCTTCTTGTTTTTCCAACGCGTCTTTTAATTTGTAAAGAAATAAAAATATATTAAGATGTATTTTATGTCATTGTTAGTAAATAAATACTGCTTATTTTTCCAAATCCTGTATTTTGCGGGACGGAGGAAATGGGAAGGGCTGAAGATTAGCTCATTGATCCCTTATAATCTAATCTGCTGACCAAGTTTACGTGTTTGTGGTTTTGGGGGTTTGGGGGTTTTTTTGTTTGGTTGGTGGTTTTGTTTTTTTTCTACATACTGGATAGTGATAAATTCAGCAAGAGTCAGCAGACAAAAGGTGCTGTTTAATCTTCAGTGTTGCTTTGCTTAGATAATAGTTTTGTAACTTTTTTTTTAAAACTTTCTGCCCTTTCTGAACTTTCATTTTGCAAAGAGATTTGGCTGAAGGACAGAGCCCGGAGAGTTGTGCTTGGTGGAGCAGAATGTAACCGGAGGCCTGTGACTAGTGGTGACCCCCAGGGATCAGTGCTGGGTCCAGTACTATTCAATATATTCATCAATGACGTGGATGAAGGAGTGGAATGTACGCTCAGCTAGTTTGCAGATGATACCAGGCTTGGAGGAGANTGTTAGGACAAGAGGGAATGGGAGCAGGTTGGATCACAGGAGGTTCAGTATTAACATGAGGAAAAACTTCTTTACAGAAAGGGTGACGGAGCACTGGAACAGGCTGCCCAGGAGGGCTGTGGAATGTCCTTCTCTGGAGACATTCGAGAGCTGCCTGGACGCATTCCTGTGTGAGCTCGTCTAGGGGATCCTGCTGTGGCAGGGGGGTTGGACTAGATGATCTTTCTAGGTCCCTTCCAATCCCTAACATACTGTGATACTATGATTTCCCTTTTCTCTAACACAGCTTGAGTCACGTTGGGGGTTATTTTTTCTACTTTAGAAAGTATTAACCTTACGTTGTGACAATGTTAACATAAAGACTTCTGCAGTCTTAGTTTTTCAGAGAAAGAGAGCTCCTATTTCAGAGTTAAAATAGCAGGGAAGTTGGGGGGAGTAGCAATTGCAAAAATAAAGTTCAGAATGAACTGACAGTGTAAGCTGACTAGCCTAGAACATTGATATTGTACAATACTTAGTTTGCTGTAGAACATTTTTGAGATTACTCTCCTATAGAATGTACATTATGTCCAGAATTTGCTACTGAACTGATATATTGCAATAATAATGGGTATTGTGCATCCTGTACATTAATCATTTGGAGTAAATTGTTCTTGTGGGTATTTTTGTGGCAGCACCCCTTCCAATGAAAATAGAAATTCCCTTGCGGAGACCATGTCTGTTAGCATTCTGTTGGGATATAAGTGGACAAGCTGGTGGGATGGCACAGGGGCACTGACTGTGGTGTGGATCTGGATTGTGCCTGAGCACTGTCAAGACCTAACTTCTCAAAGGAAAACAAAAACATTCCCATTTTTTAACCTGTTCCTTATACAGATAGAGAATATATTCTTTGCTCATTTCCCTACTAACTCGTGTCCTGTATTATGAATTGTCAGTTTTAAGTATGGTGATTGGAATTAAGTTATCACTTAAGGGATGAATTTGAAGCTTTTAGCAGTTCCATAACTGGGTGATAATTCTAGCATACTTGTCTTGGATTTTTATAGTGTAGCCCAAACTCAGTTTTGTAGATACCAGTTTCCCATTTACAGAATATTTTAACACCAAAGGAGTTATTCAAGCTTGGTACAGAAGTGTAGCTTCACGGGATCTTTTAAGTCTAGCTGTAGCTATTAAAAAAAAAAGGGGGCGGGGGGGAACCCCACAACCAAAATTTCTGTTACTAAAAGGCATTTTCTGTTCCCTCCTTTTATGGTCTTCAGCATGAGCTCAACTCTTTCTTGCACCGTCTCAACGTCTGCCTGGTACAGGAGCTGCCACCTCTCTGCAGGTGTATTTCCTCTGGGCATACAGCGCCTCCGCGAAGCAGCTCGGTCGGTACTGCTCCCGCAAGTGTCTTCACAGCCGGACACAGGTGCTTTTAGAGGCAGCGATTCTTTATGGCAGCTTGAAGTAAGACTTCAAGTGTAGCTGCTCTCCTAACAGACCTATGTTACGTTTCGCTGCCTCTACTACCCACTCTGTTTGCGTTGAGCGTACATCGTGACCGAAAGGGCTGAAAGGCGATACTGCAGCCTGCTCTGCCTCGCTCCCGTGACGCGACTCGGCCTTGCCCGGCCCCTTGCCAGCCCTTGGGCGCGTGCCACGTGACGGAGTACCGCCCATGGGCGGGGCTATTGCTGCCCCTTCCTGGGGCGGGGCTGGCCCAGGGCGGCGAGCATGGGGGACGACAGGGCTGGGAGCGTTCGGCGGCGAGGGCTGGTTTGCGTCTGGCTGACGTTGGCCCTGGCCTGGAGCGCAGGGACCGCGCTGGCCGTGGAGGGTCCAGAGATGACGGAAGAGTCGGCCGGACTGGCGGGCACCGAGGAGCCGTGCGGAGCGGAGGGGTGGGCGCAGGATGCTCTCCCACCAGGCGTGGCTTTCGTTGCCGCTGCATCGTACCGCGGCCCCGGTAACAACGACACGCGGAGCAACAAGGAGCTCCCCATCCTGCTGTGGTGGAGCGGGAGCCTCTTCCCCCACTTCCCCGGCGACACCGAACGGATCGACTGCCCGCGCGGCTCCTGCCTCGTCACCCGGAGCCGGCGAGTGGCCCGGCACCGCCGCACAAAGTCCCTCATCTTCTACGGCACCGACTTCAGGGCCTATGAGGCGCCGCTGCCACGCCTGTCCCACCAGACCTGGGCGCTCTTTCATGAGGAGTCCCCCATGAACAACTACGTACTTTCGCATTCGGCCGGCATCCAGCTCTTCAACTACACGGCCACCTTCCGCCGAGAATCCGACTACCCCCTCACGTTGCAGTGGCTGCCCCGAGTGGAGTACCTGCGGGACCCGGCGGTGCCCCTGGCAGAGAAGGAAGCGTGGCGGCGGAAGGGCTATGCCCCGGTGCTGTACATGCAGTCCCACTGCGATGTCCCCTCAGACAGGGACCGCTACGTGCGGGAGCTCATGAAATACATCCAGGTAGGTGGGCGCAGGGACGTGGTGTTGCTGTAGGAGTTGGGTCCACCTGGCTCTCCCCATCCACCTCCTCTCTTTAATGGGGTTTGTTTGTCCTTGTTTTTAGCCGAGACACGAATCGTAATGGGATGCATGCCGACTCCAAGCTGGACAGAAAAACTGGTTGTATTCCTTCCTAAAGCGTGGTCTAGACTACACCGCATGCCAGTAGGTGGGCTTGATGGTAGATATTAGTTGTGGAGTTGGCCATACTCTTCATCAGTCACAAGTTGGGCTACGCCTGAGTAAGCTTGGTGTTGTATACCAAGTGGCACAAGGTGCTGAGATCTCTCGATCTTTTAGTGTACTGGAAGGCTGTCCATTTACAAGCCTTGCTCCCATTTGGAAGTATAAGTGTGCAGTAAAAACACGGGTTGCTGTGCCTTTAGAATGTGCTCCTTATCTGCATTGTGATAGGACCATGTTATGACGGTTTGTTCTACTATGGCATAGCTGATGGAGAGTTGCTTCATAAACTGAAATAATGTAGTTTCTTTCAAGCAGAAAAGAAGTTTACTACTCTATTTCTGAAAAAACTGAAGGATAGTAGATTAGAAAAAAAAAGCATCTATTACTTGTCTTTATCTGAAACATCTGTTTCTTGGTTATTTCTGATGTTTCTGTTGGTCATGATTCATTACTGTGCAAATTCATCAGGTACTCTGTAGTGAAGCAAACAAAAAAGTTTTTTAAAAATATGACTGTATATTGTCAAAGTATGAAGCAGATTCCAGATCATGTATATTGTCTTTGATTTTTAGACAGTATTCTTTTAGCTCCCTTCATCAATTTTTCTTAGTGTAACTAACAGAAAAATTTTGTCAGACTGCTGAGACTGGCAGGAGCTGTGCGTAATAACTGGAAAAGTGCTGTCTCTCTGTTAAGGAGGAAGATGACTTTTAAATCAACGTAGAGTTGAATGCCCTTCCTTACCACTCAGCTTCTGATTTATCTGGAAATAAATACATTTTGGGGTGAAATCCTCTCTTAGGTGCACTCCTCCTACCCCTCAATCTGTAATGTAATTTATACTGCATTTGCAACTGAGCACTTAGAACTGAGAGTCTAGGAATAGTCACAAGGGAAGGAACTTGGGAGTGGAAGTGAAACTGAACTAAGGTAGCTAGCCTTAGATATTTTGTGAGAACTGCAAGATCTGAAACAAGTTCTGGGCAAATGTCTTTGTAAAGATGCTGGTTGTTATTTTAGGTTGACTCCTATGGGAAATGCCTTCATAATCGTGAGCTTCCTAGTGAGCGACTGAGAGACACTTCTACAGCCACTACGGAAGATTCTGAATTTATGAGTTTTATTGCCAAGTACAAGTTTCATCTGGCCTTGGAGAATGCCATATGTGATGACTACATGACAGAGAAGCTGTGGCGTCCAATGCATTTGGGTGCTGTCCCAGTATATCGAGGCTCCCCAGCTGTGCGGGACTGGATGCCAAACAACCTCTCCATCATTCTTATAGATGACTTTGACAGCCCCCAGGAGCTAGCAAAGTATCTTGACTTCCTGGACAAGAATGGAGAGGAGTATATGAAATACCTAGAGTATAAAAACCTTGGTGGAATCAAAAACCAGTTCTTGCTAGAGAGCTTGGAGAGGCGGGAGTGGGGTGTGAATGACATGACTCTGCCTAACTACCTGAATGGCTTCGAGTGTTTTATCTGTGACAGGGAAAACACACGGGTCAAGGAGGAGCAAGAGCACAAAAAGTCTCATGGGAAAATTCCAGCTCCTAGACCTCGCATAGCTCAGTTCAAGCACATGGGATGTCCTATGCCAACCCCTGGCTTTGGAAGTGTTGAAGACCTCTCTGGAGGAGACAGGTAATGTACCAATACTAAGCTATTTTAAAGGGGAAAAAAGCTTCAATTAATAGTAGCTGTAACTTTTAGTATTGCTATGTACTTAAAGGATCTCTTAATACATATCCAGTTACACCTTGTATTATGTCTTGTGGGTGGTATAGTAGTTCTGTTAATATTGTGTAGAAATGAGGACGGAAAAGAGGCTTGGATGGTGGTATTGATTAGTGGTTTAATGAGGAGCATGAGACACCCATAATATTCTGCTAAAATGCTCTGTGACCTTGGGCAATTTGGTTATCCTTTGTCTATTTTAGACTCCTTGTTTGTTTGGTTGGTTGAAGGAAGGATGTTTTTCAGTATAGTGATGGTAAAGCACTTGGTAGCACCTTGGGTGAAAGAAGCTCCATACCTCTTTACAAAGTACTGTTAAGAAGGGGATTGCCACTGTTCAGTGCAGACCTAATTAACTCCTGTTGGCTTCAGAGCAGAAGTTAGTCTCACACAGAATACTTTAGAGACATTTTGTTGTGTGACAAAATTCTGGCTTGTGTTGAAGGATGACATCCCATTTGTTTAGGAGAGAGGGACCATGCAAGACAGAGAATAGGCTGAGTAGCTTCTTGCCCCCTTTGCACAAAGGGATTTGTAGTGTTGTTGGCATCTCCCAGGTCTATAGCCCAGTCTTAACTATATCGCTAGTGCTACCTGCCTTGAAGTCTATCAGCAGGGAACTAACCACACCAACCCTCAGGTAACCACTTTTCACAGGCAGAATAGAGATTTGTTTGCATGATCTACTTAGTGTTTATATATGCATTGGTACAAAACAAGTTAGTGCTTGGGTTTCCAAAACTTTGAGTTTTCCGTTGACAGTGTTTGAGGTTACAGTTGGTAGAAGGAAAGGTTCATAAATCATGAGTGCACTTCTTGTAGTATGTATTACTAGAGTAAGATGTTTGGATCCCCTGGGTCTGTAATTTTTCTTTGCATTACCTGCAATAATGCCTGTCTTTTTAGACAGTTACTCAAGTGCACGTGATACTATAAGCCATCAGACAGCCATCATAAAGAGAAACCCTCAGCTATAGCAGATCATGCCTGTGTTCATAGCTATCACCGTAGATTTCAATATTCTGATGTCAGTCCCAATGTAGTATTAAATTTATGACTTTTTGAAAATATTGGGAAGATCTCATGCACTGTTGAGATACTCGATCCTAGTTTATATAAGTTTACAACTTTGTTAATAATTTCCTAGACCAGTGGATTTAATGTTAAGGAGTGTTAAAATGTTAGAAGAAACAGTGTGTTGAAAATGTAGGATTCTATGATTCCAAGTACACTAACCTAGAACTAAGTTTTATGTGGATAAGAAGCTCCTTTATAAAAGAAAAAAAAAAACAACAACCCTTTTTAGTTTTTATTACATTATCCATCCAGAAAAATGTATGAAGGATTTTGTAAGTGTGGGGAACTACTTAGTTCTATGTTTGGATGCTTGCAAAAATTAATAGTCAAATTAAATTAAAAAGGGAAAATAAGCCTAAGGTCATGCAAGTGGTCTAGGAAGTGCCTATTTTACAAAACTCTTGATATTTGTTCTTAAAAAGCATTTTTCACAATACTATTAATTCTCATATTGACTCATTGAGAACTTATGCTTGTAAGCAAAAGGGTCCATAATCCTTTGGGTTTTGTTGGTTAATTGATTTATTGGAGCTTTTTTGTAGTAATACGTCTTCTCAGTCTCGGTAACCAAATGTCTTTTTTCTTTGACACGTGCTCTGTGTGCAGAATCCTACAGTGTTCTGTACTTTGTCATAGGTTTTCTTTTGCTTAAGCAGCAGATGGCAGTAAAGGAATACCTTTGAAGGCACCGCATGCGTGCTAGGCCATTT
This sequence comes from Bucco capensis, assembly GCA_013396975.1. NCBI lineage: Eukaryota > Metazoa > Chordata > Aves > Piciformes > Bucconidae > Bucco > Bucco capensis. The sequence continues at coordinate 7,420 of VWZO01008906.1, read as the reverse complement.
GCCTACAAGGTCAGGTAATCCCATCGTTCTGTTCAGTGGTCATCAGCAAGGAGTTTTGAACAGTTGCTCCATAATCCAAGCTACAGTTGCATCTCAAGGAAGTTCCCATGTGTCAGTGAACCATAATATGTTATTCTCCCCCTGTTTGTAGACATGAGGTGTGTCTGGAAAAATTGTATCAGGGAAGCTTTTACATTGTCTGCTATCTACTTTAGAAGGGTATATATCTGTAAAGGGTGTGATAGTAACCTAAAATTGCCAAAGAAGCTTTAGCTAAACATGTTCATATTTTGTCAGAGTATCACAGTACTACTTAGGCACAGTCTGAAAATCACTTTGGGTGTTCTGTGGCCCCTGGTGCGATAACTGTGCCAACAGCAGAGGGAGCATTAAATTTATTGCCCACGGTAAAGTGTGGGGAGTGAAACCCATGTTCCTATAATCCTTGTATGGGTAGGATGTGCTCATTAGCCTTCTGGCAGTCATCCTAGGAGAAGGACAACTCTGATTCCAAACGCGGGCAGATGGAGCTCATTTAGCCCTGTAAGGCCTTCCATCGAAGAGAAGGACTCTTTAATAAAACCTCTGTCCTAAGGACTTCGCTGCCAGCATCCAAGCTTGCTAGGCCCTGGCAGATGAACCTTAGGACTAAAGGGTGGGTCCAGCTCTGTGCATGCTGTGTCTCACCTAAAAAAAATCGGTTGCGCAGGCTCGAGGGTGCTATCCACTATCCTCTTTTTATCAGTGGGCTTGGAAAAGACGCTGATGAGGAGCGTGGATGGAGCCCTCCCTGGATCTTCGTTCGCGAAGCCTAGCCATACATACGTACAGTACTACAATGTCAACAGTATGATCAATATTGATGATTTTCTACAGAGCCAGTCAATTGTGTATTTTGCTACTTTAGAAAAAATGATGCAGGCCTAGTGGGATTACAAATGATAGGCTATATGCAGTATACAAACTCTGGCTATAAACTTGTGTGACTTGGGAGTTCTGGAGGCTTCTGGAACTTGGAGAACAACAAAAGCAATTGGAGTTTACGTATTTTTAGACCAAGTACCCAATTACAGTAAGGTTACCCCATGCATCTGCCTGTTCTGTAACCCTTATTCCCAGATGTAATTTGTTTTTAGGACTGGTGAATACGCTGAATTGACAGCACTGTTGCATCAGAATCTCTATGTAGGTATATGTAGCTTGAACATGTTTCACCTTGCTGTCCTTTAGCTCTAAGCACGGAGACGTGGTTCCTCAATCCTTATGCTTGCAGCCTCACTTATATTTGCACTTCTGGGCTTCACACCCAGGGGGTCTTAAGAAGAAAGGCTGTACAGCAACCATTTGTATGTGTTAAGGGTCAGTCATTATAATCTATTGGATTTTAGGCTGCTTTGTACAGGAAATACTGTTACAGTGCTACTGATGAGTAGAAGATCTGTTTAATAGGCACTAGAATCTCCAATTATTTTTGGACTCTCACCTTTAGGGAAGTGAAGTGTTTGTTTCATTGATTTCTTTGATTGTTTCATTTTCCAAAAGTAGGGCATTTGAGAGAATAACTGTAAGAAGACTAGGTGACAATACCTTTCCAGTTACCTAAAGGTTTCCTCTGTGGTAGCATGAGAAAATAGAAGCCAGTGTGCCTTTGCTGAAGGAGAGTATTCTTGAAACCATTATGGTTTTGCTAGTTCCATTTTATTTTATGTCAATGTCATAGTTTATTTATGATGAAGAAAAAACAGCTTAAGTATGTTAGATTTGCCCTGTGTAGACTGATGTCTCTTGCAATGAGTCAATAATCAGCCAGGATTAAAGGTAGATCTGTATCTCATGGTAGTAACGTTTCAGCTGTATGTAGTTTGTAGTTTTAGAGTTTTGTGCAGGCCTGTTCATCCTGGAGTACTAGTTTTTTCATGTTGTAGTATCAGAGTGAAATTATTTTCTTAAAAACCAGTAATAGCAGTGTAAAAACTAAAACACCAAAGTGTTCTTAATGTTTTTGACAAAGTCCTCACTTGGATACTAGAATTCCTTTCAGTGTTGTTTCTGAAGAGTTCAGCTGTAAAACATTTTCTTTTTTCTGTTACCTACTGCCACTTAGTCTTGTGTGTAGTACTTAATGCAACTATACTCATTTTCCTAATGTATGCCTTATTCAGTGCTGTAAGAAACCACTAACTCTTATTGGCAGTCCTTGAACAAAGGTCAGTGAATTTAGCTGGTATAAGCAACACGATCACAGAATCACCAAGACTGGAAAAGACCCCCAGGATCATCAAGTCCAGCCTATGACCCAATACACCACAACATCTAAACCACGATCTCACCCTATGTCCAAGTGCTGCCTTTTATAGAAACCATTCAGCAAATTATTTTTGTTTTTTTAAATGCGGAAGTTAGCCTTTGTCTAGGATCCTTCATGTTGTAATCTATGTTAAAAGCTTTATTTTGAGGTCCATCTTGGTGTACACCGTAGATAATGCTGTTGACCACAGAAAACTAATACCCATAGCATAGAACGTGTATGCTACTGCACAAAGGAAGCAACTGTGACATGTTTTGTGTTCCTCTTGGTCGTAGAATCACAGAATTGTCAGGATTGGAAGGGACCTTAAAGATCATCTAGTTTCAACTCCCCTGCCATGTGCAAGGACACCTCCCACTAGAGCAGCTTGCTCAGAGCCCCATCCAGCCTGGCCTGAAAAACTGCCAGGGATGGGGCTTCTACCACCTCTCTGGGCAACCTGTTCTAGAGTCTTACCACCCTCATGGGGAAGAACAACTTCCTAGCATCCAGCCTAAATCTCCCCTCCTCAAGCTTGGATCCATTCCCCCTAGTCCTGTCGCTACCTGACATCCTAAGAAGTCCTTCCCCAGCCCTCTTGTAGGCCTCCTGCAGATCCTGAAAGGGCACAAGAAGGTCTTCCTGGAGTGAGATCTGCTTTTGCGCAGTGCAGCCATGCTTGATTTAATATACAGTGTATAGAGAGAACAGAGAAGGCACTGTACTTATTTCTGTAAATGGGAGGGAGAAGAAGCAAAAAACTTTGTATATAAGTTAACAAGTGTATGGACAGATTAAAAAGAGCATCATGTTTGGTCCTTCTTTCCAAAACTTGGTATGGGCTGGGTAGCAGATACACATTGAATAAGAGAAAGCTTTTACTTGACCATCTAGACTGGAGATAAAAAACAGAGTCAGAGCTGAGGGATAGAATGATTTTTCTTTTTTTTGTCTCTGCCACGTGTAACTTGAGTTTGTAATGAGTACCTGTCATTCTCTTAATTGTTAAATGGTTTGTGTAATTATTCTTAGGCTAACTGTTACACACATCCTGGCCTTGGAAGGCTACTCTTAAAATCATGTGAAGACTCTGTGTGAGGTTTTATTGTAATAGAAGGTTTTATTCACCGCAATTAATAATTTGATCTCTTTGTTTAATGCTGTAGTCACATACTGATATTTCTGTAATGTTGTAAAGCTAATAGTGAAGTTACATTTTCTGTAGAGAATTTTGACAGCGAGTTTCCTTAAAAGAGGAACACAATGGCGCAGTAACAACATACTTTGTTACGATCATCTGTGGGCCTGTCTTCCTCTTAGGTGAAAGAAAATTTTTCCAGTGCTATTACAGCTGCAGACTCATTTCTTTTTAATGATTTATGGTGATGTCTCTTTTTTTTGTTTCAGTTGGAAAGATATGTGGCTGCAGGATTACTGGCAAAGCCTTGATCAGGGTGAGGCCCTCACTGCTATGATTCATCACAATGAGTCGCATCAGGGAAGATTTTGGGACTATATGCATGAGATTTTTCTCAAGAGGACGAGGCAACACTGACCCACCTTTGTAAAAGCTTGGTTTGAAAGTTCCATTGCAAGTTGAGACTGAAAACCCTTTCATTGCTCCAAATGTTTGCCTTGAAATACAAGAAAAGCTTTCACAGAGACTTTTTTTTTGATTCATGAAGTAAATTTCTATTATTATAGGATTTCAGCAGTGGAGATCTTAGACATTGCTTTGATTTGAATTTCAGCTCTGTGGTGTGAAGCCTGACTTGCAGGTATCAACATGTGGGGCGAAAGAGGAATTTACTCTCCTTTTGCATTTGGTGTAGTTACCTTGTGGCTTATATGACTTCAGAGGAACACCTTTTCAGACTTTTGCTCAAATGCCCAAAGTTATTTCAGGGATTTTTTTAATGTCCAAAATATTTTTTAGAAGTATTTTGTCAGCCACTTACTTTCATTGAGGTGTACTTTTAGCTGTTATTCACAAATAGCTTTTCCAGTGAAGAAATAGACAAATGTCTGTGGAGAGCAATTGTGCCTTAAGGAATTCCAGCAATAAAGTCTCTTCTCCTCACATAATCAGTGTCTCAAGTACTCCTACTGTACAGGGTAACTGGATAGCTGTGTGCAGGTCATTTACTTTCTGCCTGACTTTCCTCTTTTCCTAACTTTCCAGCTGGCACGTACAATGGGATGAGAGACTAAATTATTTAATTCTCAACTTTCAACAAAGTATTTCACACCAGAAAGTGTATTACCTGGTATTGTGTAGAACTAGAGTAAAATTTGTATGCCTTCATTATTTCAAGTTTCCATCAAATTTGAAATCCCAGCTACAATCTTGACTTCTTGTTACCTTCTTAATGCTAGCAATTCAGAGGCCCTTGATTTATTCATTTTGAGTGTCTGGAGCTTTCTGCAAAAACAAATATGTTTTAAAAATAGTGCCTTTCTGGTGGTCTCTGCAGTTTGGATACAAATCTTGCAGTCTTTCTGTGCTGACGTGGATGATCAGAATCAGCTACACTGAGGTGATTTTGTCTCTTTACCAAATCTTAACACAGTGTGATCCTGGTCTGTGACTAGAGTTCCTAAAAGTAAGTGATGACATGTGGATAGATCTTCCTTGTTGCATAGCCTGCATCTTTTACAGATATAAATAGTTTCCTGTTCTCTGTCATGTTTGGTACCTTTCTGAAATAACTGTATAATAGTGTAATACACTTAATGTTGCAAGTTTAAAAGCACAGGCAAATATGGCCACACTGCAGTGATGTCTCTAATGGTATAATGGTGTTTTAGTTCTCCTCCCTCTTCAGAAGTAATTACTAAATAGCCAGAGTTCTGCCTGTAACGATTGTTGGTAATGAAACCCTAGAGTCCATGGGCTAATTTAATTTTGTAAGGCAGTTCGTGCATTGCTATGGGAAGTCTAAAGCCTGTTGGTAGAAGTTAGAAGCAGGAGTGAATCTGCAGTCTGTCCCTAATTAAGTCACCAGAAGTTGTTACAGTTTGGATGAAATAACGAGACTTGTGGATTGGAAAAGGCAGAGTAAGTTTAACTATTTTAATAGAAAGCAACGGCAGCAGACAAACATACACAAGCAAAGATACAGAGCCAGCACCAAGATCCAAACCTCCCACCTTCCCTCCCAGTTGCTATATTACTGCAGCTGAACACCCCTGGGGCGGGGGGGCG
>VWZO01008905.1:12459-36567 GCA_013396975.1 Bucco capensis | reverse complement strand
CCCCCCCCCCCCCCGAAATCCTCAACCTGTATCAGCCTTCAAATGTCTTTTTCCCCTTTCTCATCACTTACAAACATAAGATAGACTAAGACATTGTTTGTTTGTTTTCTTTACTTGATAGGAGACTAGTTTTTCTCCCGTTTGGTGGTACTCCAAGTGAAAAGGACAGCAGATACACTCTTGGCAATGGTACAATGTAGGTTTTTTTTCTTTTTCCATAAAACACTTCACTGTGCCAGCTTTCTGAGGAACCTCAGAAATAATATTTTTTCTGACAGATAACAGCAGACTGTAGCTCCTAAACAAATTAGACCCACATGAAAATGTGATTCATAAGCAATGTCATTATTACAAAGAATAAGGTGTTACACAGCTGCCAAACAGACCATCCTTATACATAAGACCTCAAATGAGAATCCTCTCCTGGACTTCTGGAAAGCTCTTTTTCCAGCTCTTCAGCACTTGACAGTTCCTGTGCAAAACTCTTCTAGCAACAGAAGAATCCCTCTTACAATGAAGCATGGAGGTCCAGGATGAAGCTAGTTCAACTGAACTGTCTCCTCAGAGCGTCTCATACACAGGCAGAGTAAGAGGTGCCAGATGGTTTCACTGAACCCATATGAAAGCAGGCAGTATTTGAAGAGTTTCAGACAATTAGTTGGCTTTTTTGCATTAAAAGAGAAAAGGAGGATGCAAATCAGCATCAAAACCTATTATGGTAGCAACACTTTCACTGTAGGACATACAAATTACTGTTTCCTCCCAAGTCTGGCTACAGTACAAAAGGTTGAGAACATGTTCACACATGGTACAGTTCACACTAAGGACAGCAGGATTTGATAGTTAGCCTAGTTTACACGCTAGTATAGCAAGGGGTTTAAGTCAGGCAACAGAAGTGCTCTTAGTGAGTGCATCTAAAGGATCACCCTGCTCCAGGATTTTCATCCTGAGACCTCACACATGCACACTCAAAGCAAGTAGCTGTAGCTGGCACCATCAGCCAGAACAGACACGTGCTTGTGACTGTACAACAAACAGATGTCACATCCAGAATGAGTGAATTTCAATGCATCTTAAGCTACACAAAGAAGAGTTTATAAATAAAACCCTTTGTTTCTTCCCCTTCTCTCCCCCACGTCAGCAGCATCAGGTCCAGCTCCAGGGGGATGAAGAGGATTACTGCAGAAAGCCGAAGAGATTGGCAGTGTGACGGGGCCAGGAATAGGAATTTAACAGACATAGGAGACCTGCCTCAGCAACTGACTTAACTTCTGACCCACTTTATGAACTTGGCCAAACTGCTTCTTGGTGCCACTGCTCCCCTCCTAGACTTACCAAATTAGGTCAGTATCTTCAAGGCAGTGCCTGCCTCTTGCTAATTTTGGTGAGAAACAGCCTACAGGCTTCAATAACACCTCAGGAAAAAAGTGGGCTGATTTTACTAGGATCTGCCACACCAAGAATAAAACCATCTTTTCACTTAAATAATGAAGAATACCCACACAGTTAAACCTGTTAATATTCTTTAAAATATGTACAGCTGGAAGAGTGGCATGTGGCTCTCATTCACAACTTTGCTGTATCCTGACTGGTGCCTACGAGCTCCCCTAAAGGTCTATTTACAGAGACACTTCTACCAGGGTCCAAGATTTCCATTGGTGTTCTTTCATTCCCCTTCTCTCCTGCTTTACCCCCTCCTCTAGCAGGGCCCCCCAAGTCACATTAGGCAAACTATGTGTGGTGTGACATGGAACCAATTCAAGCCTCAAAGTAGAAAAAATAATCTGAGGAAAAACAAAGTATTTTTAACCTGGATGAGTTCCCTGTCTGAGCTTCTTCCCCACCACAACAGGTGTATCAACACACCTGAAACAGCAGCAGAGCAAACCAAGCTGCAAATATTGCTGATGGATGAATGTATCCATTAGTAGGACAGGAATGTTTTTAAATGGTTAATATTGGAGTAGAGGCTTTCGCACTGGGGAACTCTTTAGACATCATAAAATGGACTTAATACCTATTCCTTATGTTGTTCACAGCTTCCTTTGCCAGTTTGGCTAATTATACGATATTTAAGTTTAAACATATGTTGCTTCCCTTGCAGTGAATGCTCTCCTCCTACAGGATACAGCAGTGAAGTCATCCTGCTGACTTCCAAACTGAATCCTGCACCCTCTCAAGTAGGTGGGCATTTTTAGCTCATCTGGAAAGCAGTCCAGCCCCAGGAGCACAGTGGTTGCTTCCATTAAGTTATCACAGGAGCTCTACCACCACAAATATGCTGAAACATGCCATCCAGGGGCCATGTGTTAAAGAACCAGAATCACTTCCACCATCCTAGGTATGTGGTCCTTAGAACACATAAGAGATACTCAGGATGCATCTGCATCAGTGTGGAAGGTGAACCAGCAGATCAAAGGCTTTTACTTTCCTTCCTTCCATACCACCAGCAACTGACCTTATGATTTTTCTATTTTATTCATTTTCTTTAAAAGGGAGACATACAAGAAAGAATAAAATTCCAAAAGGAAGGAAGTGGCAAAAGACTAACCCCAAAAAAGTATTTAGAAGGGCAAGAAAATCTTGCAGGCCTTTATAAATTGTCATGTGCTGCAGACAGGAAAATCTTTGCGTTAACACACTCCACATTATGAGTGCCTTTAGTAAGCAGAGCAGCAGAGTATGCCACAATAGCTATGTTTTGTTAGCTTAGTATAGTATTTAAAGGGAAAAGACAGCCACTGAAAATAATTGCTTTCAATTAGCATTAACCCACAAACCCAGAAGAGGCATAAAATATGCAGGACTGCTACAGAAGTGGTAACTCAGAATTAATGTCTGTAAAAGATGAATAATCCTGCTCTGACTAGGATTCAAAATGCTAAAGGACGAAAGTTCACCTCAAATAGTGGTCCCCAAGGCAGGGGGGGAGAAACATGGCCTAGTTAAAAATATCAGCAGGTAGGAATACAAACTGTACAATGATGTGTTTCCCAAAGGACTAACATTTTTTTTATGGTTTACACACATTTCTTCTCAAAAAGGACTTTGAAAAAATCTCATTTCAAGAAGTGTAAATGAAATAGACATGTGAAAATTTAAACACTTGGGGCATAAAAGACCAAAACCTCAGAGACTAGAGCACAGAAGGCAGTCAGGACCAGAGTTGCCTAAAACACAGCCAGCAGTGACAGCTAGAATTCAATCAGTGGATGTACTTCACAGGAGTACGAGTCTTGATGCCACAAGGGCTTAGAAAGGAGCAACATCACCAAAAGGTACAAAATAAATCTACTAGAAAGAAGAGACACATGACAAACTCAAGGGAGTACACTTTCCTCAAACTGAGGAGGAATTCATGGAAGTGGGGATTTAGTTATTTGAAAAATTAAAAAGATGCTGAGTTACAGCACCTACTCACTTCAGCTCTGAAATGCTATTGGTGCTAGTGACTGGAAGAAAGGAATAACAAGACTCCCAAGTTTTTTCTCCCAGTTCCGGCTAGAGAAACCAGCCTGGTAAGGCCCTTGGCTAGCTGTAGGTCAAAAGGAAGAACATAAGCTACCAAGTGAGGTCTGAGGAAAGTCATAGTAGAGCCTATCATCAGACCAGCACTAAGACAACTGCACTAGATCAGATGCCTCACTAGCCACTGGCCTTCTGAAGTTACATGGCTCCTCCAATTGGAGAGGAGTAATAACTTCTACCTAATGAGCCAGGCAGCACTTGGAATCATTAACGTCCTATTTTCTTAATCATCATGTTGTTCAGGAAAGTTTATTTCCCTTCTCCATCCCTGTCGAATTTTAAATACTTATAGGAAGATAAAAAAAATAAATCTGTGGACTTCAGTTACAGCAAAACTATCTAGCATGGTTCATGCTTTAGGATGTTTTGAAGCTCCAAAAGACTCCCTGTCAAACACAAAATTAACTCATAATCCATCCTTACTAGACACTAAAAAGTTTCTTTATAGTTGAGCTCCCCAGTAAAGCAAGATTTTATAACTCTTCATCTGTAGTTGTCTACGACCTGCACAGCGCTCTCCCATATGGGGACTCAATTCATTGTTTTAATGGTTTTGTTAAGTCTCTTTCATCAGTACACCCCCAATTATGCTCTTTATCTGTAGGATCAGCACAGGACCACCTAAAAGTGAATAAAATAGACTCCTTTGTTGAAGTTTTGAATGTTTAAAGTTAAGTGCTCTCAAATATTTTTATTTGAACACTTGGATTAAAGTGTTAGAGCACCCTGATTCTTACTTGTCTAGAAGACCCTTTATCACCCCTCTAACAGCAAGGCTTTATGTACAGTAAAATCACACCCTGCAAGCTTCCAAGTAGAAATCAAGTAAGTTATGAGCTGGCACTCTGCTTTTAGCTTTCAGGCCTTTCATTTTTGTTTTTCTTAGAAACATCAGAGATTCATTTTCTCATATATTTGTCTAGCCAGACAAAGCAAAGAGTTCCCCCATGAGCTGCAGGGCTAAGACAAACCCACCTGAATCCCTGCTGCAGGTTTCCAGCTGTTTAATAAGGCTCACATGGGAGTCTTCCCCTTACAGTTTCTGCTCCATCCAGTTTCCTACTTCCACAAAGCCTGTCTGAACTTCATCTTTGGGACCTCTATTGCTCTGCAGCCTTGGCTTGAATCAGCTGATTATTTAAAAGTTATGGGAGAGGGGAAAAGGAAAATAGACACTGATGCCATACATAATAAGCAACAGAGCCTGTTGCTGTTTCTAAGGGTACCAAGCTAAAAATTGAGAGCAGGGTGGGGGGAGATGACCCAGCTTTTAAAGTAGGAGCCCTTCTTACTCTCAACACTTAAGGTACAACATTTTGCCAGCAGAAATCCATCCTAAACTTGTGGCTTAAAAAAATGCTGGATATAAAGTAACAAAGATAACTACACCTGAGGTTCTCTTTCGTATGTGATTGCAGTTAATACTTTCATTTCACTGAAAAAGCTCTTCTTCCAGCCCAGGCCAAACATGGCACTTTCAATCAACCTTGTCATTGCTCAGCTTTTCAAATAAATATCTGAAGTTAAGTAACTCTAGAGCTGTTGCAGTTCATTCTTAAATTTCCATCTGTTATTTGCACAGTCATTCCCACTCTGATTTAATCCTCCCTTTCATGATTGCCTAGGTCTACATAGAAAATGAGCACAGTAAATCAAACTAAGCACTTGGCAGGCACGTATTGGTGAGATCACAGTGAGATCCTGGAAAAACACAGGCCCCCTCCTATGGAAAAGGCTTGTGGAGTTCCCATGCAGTTTTAGTAACCATCATCTGATCCAATGAGCAACAGTGATGGACACAGCCCTCCGTGGAAACCAGCTGTAAACTGGGTGAACACCCAGGGAGGCAACAGGATCAGCATCCAAAGGTTCATTGCTAAAGTCTCACATTTTGCAATCTTGCCATATTACTGCATTCATAGATTAAAAAGCTCTGCTCTGTGCTGGCTCTAATCACATGATGGAGCTCAGGGGTAAAAAGTGTGAAGAGAGGGTATAAAATCCCCACTAAAAGGTTAACTTGAACACACTGAGAGGGTTTAATTTCTCTCTGATCTTTGTTTCTCTGGCTAAAAAATTAAAAGGCTTTATGGGGTAGAAAAGTAAGATATTGCTTAGGAAAGGCATACTTGACCCAAGGAGAACGACAAAAGAACTACTTAAAATGTGTTTGTGATTCATGGTGGTTCAATAACTTCTGATGAATGCTAATGTGTTTGGGAGCGATAGAAAGGCTTGTGCAGGTGTGACAAAAATGATTAGTCAGTTATTAGTAAGGTGCTGGCTTCACTGGCAGCCACACTGCTGAAGCTGTACACTATGTAAAGGACCTGCCAGTTACTCTCCACACACTGCCAGAATAGTCAGGGCAACAAATTATATCTGCAAACATTTATTTATGTCTCCTGTTTTGCCTGCCTCCATGGCAAAATTGTTATTTAAAGTAAAATGCTATGTGCTTAAGTCAGCGTGGCTCCTCTTCAGGAGCCAGTGTAAGGCAAGAATCTAAAGGAATCCAAAAGTCCCTAAACTAATCTAAGTAGTAACTCACTGCCTTTCCTCTCAAAGACCTTCTAAAAAGGTATTTCAGAAGAAAGTATATCAACATGGACCTACCTACATGGACCAGCACAGGCAGGCTGGTTTCAATTTAAGCTTCATCTTGCTTTTATGTAACCACTCCCTCCACCAGTAGCTTTACAGCGAGCAATAAAACTTTATTCTCTTTGCACACTCTGAAGATCTGCTCCATAGGTCTTGCAGCAACATTTAGAGAAAACTTTCAAATGTGTTGCACATTCCCCTGACACTCAGCATCCTTCTCCAACACAAATCACAGCAGCTTTCCAGAAGATACACTATGCTCTCTTAATTATAAGTGAGGTTCAATCCTTAAAAGGGAGATCCCTTCTCCAACAGATACTTAGGAAACAAAACCCAACAGCCAACACTTTCTAAGAGCAACAATACAATCCAGGCATACATAGTCCAACTCCTGCCAGCCCAGTGATGTGCTTACAGCAGCAAGGATCAGCCCAGCTTTGGCTCCATGCCTCCCTGCACACCTGAGAAACCCCACTGCTGCAGCATAGAGCTCATCCTTATTACAAGCCAAATCTTACAGTTTCTATAGCATACTGGATTTCTGAAATGAATAGCAAATAATCCATTTGTAAACTACACAAAACTGTCAGGGTTGAAGGTCAGCAAAATGAGATGAAAACCATTAATCTAGCAGACTTCAGAGACTTTTGATGAAGAACACACATATCACAGAATAACAGAATGTTAGGGGTTGAAAAAAGATCATCTAGTATACCTAGAAAAATCATCTAGTCCAACCCCCCTGCCAGAGCAGGATCACCTAGAGCAGCTCACACAGCAATGTGTTCAGGCAGCTCTGCAATGGCTCCAGACAAGGAGACAAGGAGACTCCACAGCCTCCTGGGCAGCCTGGTCCAGGGCTCTGGCACCCTCACTGCAAAGAAGTTCCTCCTCAGGTTAATACTAAACCTCCTGTGGTCCAACTTGCTCCCATTCCCTCTTGTCCTAACAGTGGATGCCATTGAGAAGAGCCTGGTTCTCTCCTCCTGACACTCACCCTTAACATATTTCTAACCATTCCTGAGGTCTCCTCTCAGTCTCCTCTTGTCCAGGCTGAAGAGACCCAGCTCTCTCAGCCTGGCCTCCTAGGGCACATGCTCCACTCCTTTCAGGATCTTGCTGGCCCTGTGCTGGACTCTCTCCAGCAGCTCCCTATCCTTCTGGAGCTGAGGGGCCCACAACTGGACACAGGATTCCAGGGGAGGCCTCCCCAGGGCAGAGGAGAGGGGAGAAGAACCTCTCTGGCTCTGCTGGCCACGCTCCTCTTAATGCATCCTAGGATGCCATTGGCCTCTTGGCCACAAGGGCACATTGCTGCCTCATGGGCATCCTCCTAGCCACCAGCACTTCTAGAGCTTTTTCCCCAGGGCTGTTCTCCAACAGATCAGTTCCCAGTCTGTACTGATACATGTGTCCTTTATCCAACCACCATTCCCATTAAATTTGCAAGAAATCAGTTTCCAGCTACAGTTTAATGGCTAATATATTAACATTCATAACCATTAAAAAATAAGCAAAGACCCTCCTGCCCTGCTGTCGCACTGCATGTTTGTAGACAGGCACGTGTGTGCAAGGATGCAAAAGCCAAATATTTTGATTAAGAAAATGATTCCTGAATGCGAATTAAAACCTCATCTCCTAAACACCAAAAAAAATCTTCATAGGAAGACCTTCCAAGCTGTTTAGAAAGTAGCTATTGTCAGAAGCATAGCTGCATAAAATAGTGCTTCCCACTCACCCAATATGACCCATGCATTAATTTTTTCCATCATTATTCATGCCTGTACTGCAAAAAACCCAAAACAAACCATATCTGTGTTGGTTTGCACAGAATCAACATGATTACTCACAAAAAAAATTTAAGTGCATATTTAATTGTAATTTAATGGGAATAAAGAATCCTTCCTGTCTTCACACACCCCCATCTACCTTAAAAGACCCAGAATTATCCAGGATTGGCCTTAAAAGCTCAAGAGCTTCCTTACTCCCACTGCACCCTTATGGTAGACAACCCATAACGCTGCCTGCTGTGCACTCAAACCAGCTCTGCAACAGCAGTCACGCAAAACGAAACAAACCCACGAAAGCCCAGAGTGATGGTTCTGAGAGAGCAGCCACTCTGTAGGGCTCCTGACCTGCAGGACAACTTAAGTTGCAACAGGGCTTCATCATTCACCCATTCACCTCTGGGGATGCAAAAGCTAAGGGGAGACCTTCTGCTTCTCTAGAACTACCTGAAAGGAGGTCATAGTGAGCTGGCAGTCAGTCTTGTCTCCCAAGTAACAAGCAATAGGACAAGATTAAAGGGTCTCAAGTTGCACCAGGCAAGGTTCAGGTTGAATATTAGGAAAAAATTTTTCACTGAAAGGGTGGTTAGACATTGGAACAGACTGCCAAGGACAGTGGTTGAGTCACCATCCCTACAGGTGTTCCAAAAAACCATACAGACATGACTGTGACACGGTTTAGTGAGCATGGTAGTATTGGGTCAACAGTTTGACTTCATGATCTTGGAGGTCTTTTCCAACCTCAGTGATTCTGTGAACATGTTATGGTCCTGACCTGCTACCAGCCAGAGATTTTGCACCCAGATGGACAATATATTATGCAAAAACAAGCATGTAGTAAAGCTGTGGAGAAGTGAGGTGTTACTGGAGAATATTTACTTGTTGAATGTGTCATTACACCTCACTCTTCCATTCCTCAGAGTCACTTACAAGTTACACAACAGGCCAGTAATATTCAAACCCCATTCCCATACCTCTGACAGACTAAGCTTGTGTGGCTGAGTCAGGGGGGAAACCCAAACTACATAATTATGTATCACACAGATTTAAATCACTAAACTAAAACACAAGGGATCACCAATTCCCAATTTCAGGCTTATCTTGCAAAAAAAGATGATGCTGAAATAAACTGGACAATATTCTTCCCCTTTTGGGGCCTGCTAATGCTTTCCCCTTCTGCTTGCTTTAGTCCTCTTTTCTCCTCCTTCATTTAACTTTATTCTACCATTGTCAAAAGTTTCAAGGAGCATGAAGGTTTTTTCAGCCATTTCTTTGCAATGCCAAGTTCTGTCTTTTGCTCCCAGTCCTGTTATCCCCCCACAATCCCTGCCTAAACTATAGGCCATTCTTTGAAAAGCAGCATTTCTGTTGATAGAGCCAGAGGCCAGGAAGGCTCCTGGCAGTACAGCTCCAACAAAGAGCCCCAAACTGAACAATCTCTTTTTTTTGTGAGAGAAGATAAGGAAGTTCAAGACATGGTTTTTAAAAGGAGAATAATAAAAAAAATTGCCTCTGGCATTGGCAGTTTTTAAATAAAAACACACAAATTTTCCCTTCCAAAACGGGGCAGGTAGCACACAATGGCTTTCACCAGCTGTGAGCACCCACTCCTACCTTCAGGAACATGTTCTGCAGAAAAGAAGGAAAAGACATTACATTGTGGATCTCGCATACCCACAGACAGAAATAATAGTCCAGTAATTCTACCCTGTTTCTGCAGAAGCAAATGGGGAGGCCGAATGCTACAAATCTCTGCTGGCTCTTCTCAGTACAGTGTTGCTTTTCTTGTGACAATTGTACAAAGCAAGTCACTGACAACTGCAGAAAGATGCTATTTTTTGTCAGAAACAGCTTAAAAGAATTACTGCAGAAAGATGGATTCTTTTATGCAAATGTTTCAGCAACCCAATCTCATCATGTACAGGGATAACAATGGGAACACTGCTGCTCCTAAGACAGAGTTGCTCTATTAACACAGAACTCAGAGAAGGTCCTTATCTTCCTAAATACAATTGTTTTGTTTTAGTAGCATACCAGTGAGAAAGAAGCAGACAACTTCCCTTAGACTATCCAAAATGTTTAGCAAGTAGCAAAAGGAAAAGGACTGTTCAGGACATCAGGTAGTGCTAGGACTAGGGGGAATGGACACAAGCTTGAGGAGGGGAGATTTAGGTTGGATGTTAGGCAGAAGTTGTTCACCAGGAAGGTGGTGAGCCACTGGCCCAGGCTGGCCAGAGAGGTGGTGGCAGCCCCAGCCCTGGCAGTGTTGCAGGCCAGGCTGGCTGGGGCTGGGAGCAAGCTGCTCTAGTGGAAGCTCTGCATCAATTTCTCACACAATTCAAGGAAGGCACCTTCTTTTCTTTCAACTCACTTTTTTATTCAACAGTTAAGTGCTAACCAGTGAAGCCATGGACTGATTCTCTGCACAAAGAGGTCACCATTGGTCACAACTGAAGAGTCAACATGTACAGCACTGCGTATCTGAGATAACTCTATTTCTTTCCTTTCTAAAGGCCAAACTCTACAGTGGTTTAACAGCACTGGACTGCATGGTATTACATTAGCAGGAGTAACTGAATTATGTCAACAGTTCAGAATTATTTAGCTTTTTTACAGAATCCCAGAATTGCAGGGTTGGAAGGGACCACCACCTCTCTGGGCAACCTGAGCTAGTGGCTCACCACCCTCATGGGGAACAACTTCTGCCTAACAGCCAACCTAAATCTCCCCTCCTCAAGCTTGGATCCATTCCCCCTAGTCCTAGCACTGCCTGACATCCTAAACAGTCCTTCCCCAGACCTCTTGCAGCACCTGCAGATACTAGAAGGCCACAAGAAGGTCTCCTGGGAGCCTTCTCTTCTCCATTCTAAAGGAGTTCCAGAATTTCTACTTACAGCTGATACCTAGCTTTATTCCACACGAACACTGGACACTCAGTCCTATACAGAGCTGCCCTGAGCTCTTCCCAGTGTTTGGTGGGACATCCTCTACCATCCAAGGAGTTCCTCTGCCATTATTCTGTAGATGGAGCAGTTCAATCCTGCCTGTAACTGGAAAAAATTCATCACAGATCTTTTCTGCCAAGTTAGGCTGAATCAGCTCACCAAGGCACTAGAACTACAGCAGCAACTTCATATTACAATCTGAAAAACAGGAGGAGAGAACAAGAGTGCCCACTGCCAATGTATACCAGCCATGCTATCCCTAGGGATTTCTTTCATTCAGAAAATAGCTTGAAAAAGAACCCTTTACACCTGCATTCTACCTACTATCTACCCTTGTATTTTTAAGTTAACATTTAGAAGATGCTCAAACCAACCCCCAAGTTTTCTAACTGCTTCAGGTTACCTTCATTTACACAGAGCATATGCCTTTCTCCCACTTGTAACTTCTCCACACAATGAGTAAAGATCAAGTATCCACACACTGACCAGGTCACACTTAGCAGTCACTTTCAGTAACACTGTGGAATAAGAGATTTCACTGCAGCTCTCCCAAGCTAACAGTATAACTGATGTCTCTTTTCCAGTGGTATTACTATGTCAAAACCATACATCCAGACTCATTTTTTTTAAAGCTACTTTTCTCACAAGGTTTCTCTTTAACTAGTCTCTTGTCTCATTTAGCATGCATAAGAACTGACAGCACACACACGCAGCACACTTAGAACACAGAACTCTTTCCCTTTAGCCAATACTAATAATGCAGTTAATTATGTGCATAGCTGTAATTACACATGCATAACTAATGCCTGGGTATCTCAACACAAATGAGGCTGCTGGAAACAGACTGGGATGAAACAGCTAAAGACAGAAAACATTTTATGAGCTCTTCTAATCAGGGTTAAGCCTACTACTTTATAGCAGAATTGGCACTAATATGGCACACCTGAATTCTCCTTCCTGTGGGAACACTGCTGATGTTGAAACATTGGAGAGCAGTTGTCCTGAGGATGTACTCTCACTTAGGACACCAGTGTTTGCCTAGAATCATAGAATCATTTTGCTTGGAAGAGACCTTTAAGATCAAGTCCAACCACTAACCCAACATTGCTAGCTCACCTCTAAACCATGTCCCTCAGCACCACATCTACACATTATCTTTTAAACCCCTCCAGAGATGGTGACTCCACCACCTCCCTGGGCAGCCTGTGCCAGTGCCAACCCTCTCAAGGAAGAAATTGTTCCTAGCATTTAATTTAAACCTCCCCTGGCACAACTTGAGGCCACTTTCTCTTGTCCTATTGCTTGTTACTCAGAAGATACCAACCCACACCTCACTTCAAAGCTGTAAAGAGTGAGGTCTCCCCTGAGCCTCGTTTTCCCTCAGCCATTCCTCATAACACTTATACCCTAGGCCCTTCACCAGCTATCTGATGAAAAGACTGAAACTACATCCTTCCAATATCAAAGCAGTGCCTTATAATGTCTCTTCCATCACATTAAAACAACAAAGCTGCACAATTACACTTGAGTTCAGAAACAGGACCTGTTGCAGAACACACTGGGCTTGCCCAGGTACTGTCTGAATTCAAGCACAGGACATCAGTGGTCTGAAAACTGCAGGGGCTCAAGGCTTACTACTTCCAAACCAAGTTAAAACCACTGGCTTCCTAAATGACTCCTAATTGCTTGCCTGAGAGACTACCTCTCTCTTCAATTCATCTCCACAGCTGGAGCCTCTTTGTTACAGAGGAGACTGGACATTCTCTAAAGGGGGACCTGCCACTCTGACTTTCAATAGATCAAGAGAGAAAAGCCTCAAGACAGGAAAGCAAGGCTTATCCCCTTAGTCAAGCTTATGGGGACCAGTGAACACAGCAAGAACAATTAGCTGGAAACAAAGGATCTGTGGCTTGACTTAGGCTTGATTTTCTAGCCTAGTTTGGTGACTCTCTATTTACTGATTTATGGGAGGGAAGTCTGCCTGCTTTCTCCCTTGTGTCATCCTTCTAATTACAGAATAGTAGTCCAAAGGCCAGCACAGTTGCTTTTAAAACCTTCATACATTATAGAATCAAGAACAAACCGAGTTGGACAGAACCCACAAGGATCATCAAGTCCATTTAATTACACAAAATTAATTCAAAGCTAAAAGCCTTGCCACTTCTAGAATGAGGTAAAGAATTTTACCAAATCTAAGCAATTTGGAATGTAACAAAAAAAAATCTTAAAACTTACTGTTTTCATTTGAATTTACACACCACCACTGAATTGTGGATGTTTTGATCCCTCTGGCATAGAAGCCAGGAAATCAATTAGAAATTCCAGTGCAAATAGCCCAAGTCCACTTTCTTTTTCTGTTTGTTTAAAATAGAACTCAAATTCCAACTTGGATTTAAAGTCATGTAGATTATTCTCTTCCCTTCTCCCTCTGCACACATCTCTCCTTTATCATAATTTGTTTTCTGACTCATTTGCAGCTGCAGGGGATGAAGTCTTTGAAACCTTTGCCTTCCAGAAAACCATCCCAACACTGTTGACTCCTGTTGTTCCAGAAGCACACACACACTCTAACAACAAGCTAACTTCCTAAGGTAGCTAAAGGACAAAAATGGGTTCTTTTTGGCAGGTCAAGAAATAAAAGCCCAAGTCATTACTTATTTGAAAGGATCATGAAAAGCGCTGTAGAAGCTACATCCCAAGGCTAACCATAGCAATGCAGACTGAAGTCACCAGCATTTTCTACAGAGAGAAGAATAGATGCAGAAGTTCCCATAGGTCAAGTCCAAATATGTCAGAGGAGAAAGCCAGGACAGAGAAAGGCTCAGAGCAGCACAGGCCAGAAGAGAGGATTTTTTTTCCCTTTCCTAATTTTATACATTGCTTTCCACAGTCACACTTCTGTAAGAATTTCACTTTCGGCTACAAAATATGAAAGTTAACCTTTTCATAAAAGACCGCATAAACTGACTAGTATTAATTCAAATTTAATTAAAAAACTCCCCACACACACACAAAGGAAAAACACCCACTAGTATTTCTGTTTCATATTTGGGCCATTCTTCATGCCTTTTTCTTCCTCTTCTAGAACTGGCACTAGCTGTCAAATCTTCAGTTACTTGCCATGGATATGGTTCAAATTGCATTAAGTAGTCCAAAGCAGAGAAGATGTTATATTTTATTCCAGTTTTGTAGGGTTTTTGGTTAGATCTTCCCATACACACACACCTTTTACAATCTTCTCCTGTGCAGTTCTTCACCACCACACCAAATGTTCTTTTGCTCTTCAATGGAAGTTCTCATTTGTTCAATTTTTAGGGTTTTTTCTTGTTGTGCACAACCTTTTCCTGAAGAAACTTGTATGCATGTCTATAGGAGGAGAGATGATAGACCTACCTAAAGTATAGCTCAAACCCCACATGACAACATAAATGTTGTGAGTTTGGGGAGCTGAAGAGATGTCAAAGTATGTGTGATGAGGGACAGTGGGAGGTGGAGTGAAAAAGGTTGAGAGGAGGAATGTACTTGAACCACAGGGGGTAGAGTTGCAACAGATGAGTGCCCTGGTGCTCCAAGGGAGGTTTAAGAAAGAAAACTTCAGAAAAAGAAAAAAGAAAAATACAAACACCAATAATACTCTAGCATTTTAAAAGCCTAGTGCCCAAGGATTATACCAGATATCCTCTCCAGGTACCAGTACTTCCATTTGGGGATTTTTTTTTTTTGTTTGGCTCAGGGTTATTGAAAAGGTTTCTCCAGAAGGCCATGCATGGAGCCAGCACTTACTAGGTTTCAATTTTCAGCTGAAGCCATGTTGCTATGAACAGTAATGTGCAACTGGTATTCCAGAAAGCAAAGCAGTGGAAAAGACCATATTTGAACCTCACAAATACATCAACTGGCAACCAAGAATAAAAACTGTATTACTCTGTAGCACAGACATTTTTCTCCTCTTATTACTAGAGAACAAATGTGCAAGTCAACTTTATTGTCTGGCCAGAGGCCATTATGTGACTACTCATAAATTCCTCATCACCCTACCTCAATAGGTTACAATCTCTCTTAAAATATGAAGTAGCAACTTAGTCACCCTCACTATGGTCACTCTGGCAAGGTTCATCAGAGCATACAGCAGACTGCCAGACTAAAGTCTGAACTGCTCACATGAGCTATCTTTGCCAAGGCTGGCTGAAGAGAAAAATATTTTGTAGAAGTCTATTGAAATACTGGTTTTCTAAAACTTTCCCTTACTCCAAAAATAGAGCAAAAATTGTTTTAACCACAGGTTTTTAAAAAATTAAAAATCATTTTCCTATGTTCACAACATTTCTGCATCTCCTATTACTACAGAAAAGATCAAGTCAGTATCAGAAGAAACAGATAGGGGCTTCAAGTCAACAAATCAAACCCATGAAGCATACCGTACTTACAGCATGTACACAGTCACAGGAAAAAAACAACTACAGGCCTAATTTTATGGAAGTTTAACAGACTAAACTAGAAGTTCTGACTTCTTCTATTCTTACTATCAAGCTGATAATGAGCTAGAAGGAAAACACCTCTGAACAGCACCAGCCATCTAGCCCCAAGAATTTCACCTGAAGGAGGAAAGTTGAGGTGCTGCCTGCGTTACTTGAGCTCACTGTCATACCCTGAATATCCTTTTGTCTAACTTCATACATTAAGGAAAAAAAGGTCCAGTGGAGCATTTTGTCCATATTCATACACTGTGATTTACAGAAAGCTCTGGGAAATGAAACCACCTTCAAGCAAGTACTCTCTGCTACACTAAAGTAATGGGAGGTTAAAGCCATCACATCTCCAGCATCTGAAATTCTCTTAGAAGCTGTGACCCATCCTCCCTTGCAGTTGAAGCAAGCTCAACAAGAAAAAAATCTACATTATCATATATGTATTCATGTAGCTGATAACAAGATTACTCAGTCCCTGATGACACACTATTTCAGAGACAGTTTTACACTTCACATGCCAACCATAAATTAAGGCTGTACAATACTTTGAAAGAACACAGGAGGTGATACACATCTCAGTCCCAAGCTTTTCTTGCAACACTTAATATTATTTACTTGAGTAATAAATTCTTTCCCAGGCATCCCTTAGGTTAAGGGCTGGACAGTCAGTGAAACCATGAGAGTTGGGATAAACAAATACATCAAAGACTAAAGAAGGTGGTACCAAGGTAGAAGTGGCAAACATGCAAGAAGGAACTAAGAGGAGAGTTTGACTTTGAAAAACAAGAACCAGAAGGCAGGCAAAAGCAAAAGACAAACACACACACACACCGAAGGCACAGCTATTATTTTGCAACAGATCTGTTTGGGAACGATTTGTTTTCTTATTGCCCCCCTTCCCAGTCTCATTATTTTAAATCAACAGAATTCAGTCTGAAAGCAAAAATCTTTTCCCTCAGCACTGACTGGTAGTTTCCACTCCCTCCTTTGTGCTAGTGCTGGCTCCTGTGGAGTTCTGCAGTGTTATCTGACAGTAAATGGAACACAGCAACAGCATCAGTAAGTAGACTTAAGTCCTCAAAAGCAGGAAGCCTAAGTTGCTTATCACATTTGTGCAACATTGCCAGACTGCTCACTACAAATGTATCAAAGTGAGTTCATTCATAGGTAAACTAAAACACTTCTCTAAGAGGACCCCTACCAGCAACTGCAGAGTGGGATTCACTGCTGAGCAGAAGAAGGGCTTGTTCCCCACTTCCACTCTCTCCCAGCTGACTGCCATGGAAAACAAGCCTTCTACAGTCACCTCAAATACTCACAAGGGAAACCTGTCATTAGGAGAATTACATCGACACACTTACAAGCGTTTGCAAACAAGCACCACGCAAATCGCTGTTCACCTTGCTCTTAAGTGCAAGGATGTGCTTTACAAACCAAGCCACTCAGCAGCTTGGGAAGTCTGTAGCTTCCTTATGGGTAACCAAAATAGGCACCCACCACTTAGTGTCTACCCATAACACAGTTTACCTCTGTCAGATCTGAAAGGGACAGAGGAGGAAAGCCATTAGCTATCCCTCCTGGCATAGGCTTCTCATTAATGTTCCTCTGAAACCTTAACAGCGATCAGAAAACTGAGGAAACTAGCAGCAAGGTTGTGACAATATCCTTCAATCTCTTTTGTGTCTCACAACACTTGCAACAATGAAAGATCACACCTCAAGCCCAAATTCATGCAAATAGCTTGATGCAAAAAATGCTGACTGAAAGACAGTTTCACAATCTTGTGATGGTTCTTCCATTCATCTCTCTACCACCATAAGTATGCAGTTTAAGTGTCACATACATATTATCACCTCTTAGGATCTGGACTACCAAATGCCTGCTAATACACTGGCTCCTGCCAATTGCTTTTAGTTTCTTTTTCTCCTCTTTTGCAGCGTTATACTTGGAGAGAGTTAAAAAAAAAGTGACTGACTTCAGAAGAAGGAAAGTTATCTGAAATCCCTTAAACAGTTGCACTGTTAAACTGACACAAGTTTAACAACGTGTACTTGGCACATTCCTCTTGCCACGAATACAAGAGCCTTTCTGAAAAAGCCTCACTCAAAGCAGAGAAATCTTTTAAAGATACAGCACAGAGCTTACTCAGTGGTGGTTTGATGGCTGTTACAAAGCTATTTCTAGTCACAAGTGTTCAAACCACAAAGACTTCATAACCATAAAATCTCCTTTTGAAATCTCCTTTAAAATAGGATAATAACTGAACTAAACCCAATCAATTCATCCTCCCTCAGAGCTGTACCTTCAGGAGAGTGCAGGGATACAGTAGAGGAAAAAGTCTACTACACTCAGGCACAACTGTGCTGAGAAATAAACCAGAAGATACAACAGTACTCTTGCTTGCTCCAAGGCTGTATGACATTTTCTAGTCTCCACGGTTCCCAAAATCCCATTACCTTCTATAAACATTTTCTTAATACAAGAACATAGTGCACATTCACACCACAGCATGACAATGAGAGCTCCTAAACTTTAAAAAGATCATTTACTTCGAGGAAACTGCAAACCAAGAGATAGCAGAGTCACAATTCAAGAGGAAAATTCTCCTTGATGGCCTCAAAGTCCCAAGCAAATCCTTACCCAAGAATCACAGAATTGGAAATGCTATAGTTGGCAATACATCCAAAAAAGAAGCCTGTCATTAGACCAGGATGACACTGTATGTTAGCCTGCAGGTGCACTGGCAGAGATCTAGGAAAACCTTTTCCTAGTTACAGTTAAATCTAGAGACAGTAGCCTCTGGCTCCCTCCCATACTGAGCCCCTCCAGAGTATCAAAGAAGAAAGTCACACATCTTACATGTGAACAAGGGAGCTCTGCTCCCTCTATACCAACATGGAAAACATGAGATCATAGTCCAACACCACTTTGTAGGCTGGACACTGAGAAAGCACATCTATGAACCCAAACCTTCCAAATCAAAGAGGCTTCTAACTAGGTAGAAAAAAAAAAACAAAGAGCGGAAGGAAGGGTGGAGCACCATGCTACTCTTCAGCTGCAATTTGCTGCAGAACAGCATTGCTGTCAGGAAGTACAATGCACACAGCACTGTTTCAGCAACAGTTACACCTTAAAGCAGCATAATAAGCTCTTTTTTTGTGGATAGTAGGGTGAAGAGGCATAAAAAAATGACACTGCTTAGGACAACGCACACAGCATGTTTCACCTGAATTGTGATGGAACAGAAGTACTTGCTTTTAAGAACATACGTGGTCAGGTTATATAATAATGACTGCTGAACTGCAGATACTTTCAGTGACTACAGAACACTGCTACAAAATAATCAGGTGAGTTTTTCCCTATCCCCTCATCAAAATCCATCTGAATTGTACACCCATACAGTTTTACCTGGCACATGAAAAATATAAGGGAAAATATCAAAATGGTTAAGTATTGCAACCAGTTCTTTTTCCACCTCCTGCCCTCCTCCTTCATTAAAAAAATAATCCTCAGACAATTGACACAGTCAATTTGCAAGCTACAGAGAAGACAAGCATGTTGGACTTCACAGCAACTTTCAAACAGATTACAAAGAGAGACAACAGAAAGTCAACTATCTCTATGCAGTCTCCCCAGCACAAATAAACTGGGAACCAGGTACACCTCACACGTTCAGATCCATAGATTGCACTGACAGTATTTTTCAGTAATACCCATTTCACATCATGTTGATGTTTTAGCCATATTAATCTGTGCTTTCTCTGACTGGTGTGTCTTTAAAGTTGCTGCAGTACTTTTAACAGCTTTACAACATATGTATTAATGGATATTTTCCTAACAGAACACAAGAGGGAATTTTACCAGTAAAGTGTCACTGCTGTTCTTCCTCCTCCTTATCTAATTGCTGGTCATCAGATTAGATCCCTTCCACCTATTTATACAGCTTAAGAAAAAGGAAGATGGGGAATCACAGAAGGAAAGAAAACCTTCAAAAGAAAGCAAACTTGCAGCTCAGACTGGAAGTACTTTATGAAAACTCAAATATATTTTTCTTTACTGTTGTAAGATTCTGCACAAGTCAATCAAGCAGGAATGACATGGAAAGAATGGGACTAATGTGAACAATGAATGATCCATAAATGTCTACAAGATTATATAAGTGAAAATGAGACAGCATGTGTGTTTGTGCATCTGGGGGGAAAGGAGGAGACAGAGCTAAGGGAAAGAGGGGAAACATCATCCTCAGTCACTGATAGAGAACTCTGCACAGCTCTTACTCAATTTCCCCCTCTTCCTAAAAGATAAA
This sequence comes from Bucco capensis, assembly GCA_013396975.1. Classification (NCBI taxonomy): domain Eukaryota; kingdom Metazoa; phylum Chordata; class Aves; order Piciformes; family Bucconidae; genus Bucco; species Bucco capensis. The sequence goes on along the minus strand of VWZO01008905.1, from coordinate 16,928 downwards.
TATTTTAACTGGAGAGGATGAGGCAGCTGATGGACAAAAGCAAAAGAAACCCATTTGTTTATGAACAGACCTCAAAACATCCCTTGCTGAAATCGATCTGCAACTGCTGCACCATGAAATACAGTTCACAGCCAACCACGTTTATACTGAAGCAATTAACACGCTGCTATTATCATTGGCACTCTCAGTGCGTTTGTTGCATACTTAGAGCCTTGGCAGATTAAGAGGCAGTCTTACAAAAGTTAACAACAGGACGTTGTTGATTTGAAATGTACTCACTGTTATTTTTCAGGAACTCCTATATTTACTTTATACCATTCTCAGGGGACAGCTGGACAGTTGTATTAGGTCTGCAAGGAAAAGATATCCAAAATAAGCGTTGTAAAGCCTTCAAGCCAAGAAACTTTCGGAAGGTAACTCTTCGGTCTGGATACCCACACGCTTTAGGAGGCAGCTACACTGTGGCTTCGCATAACCACCACCCACATTTCAGCACAACCGATTCATCTGAAATCCACCAGTAGTTTGATCATTGGTATGAACTTTGGGAAAGGCACACACACATTTCCCCCACCCGAAGCTCCATGTCGAGGTGGGGAGACACGTCCCCAGGAGCCGGCGGCTGGGTACCAACTCCGAGCCCAGAGCCTGGCTGCCTGCGGGATGCACTTGCTCCAAAGTTGAGGCTTCTCCTCCCGAGCGGCTCCCGCGGCTCTGCGGACACACACTTGCTACGGTCGAAGCCTCTGGCCGAGCCTGACCCACGCGGGACATGCCGAGGCCGTAACCCCCTCCTGGTCAGCCGCCACCGCGAAGCGACTCTCCAGTCCCGCCGCAGCCACCACTCACATACACACAACACCAACCCCTCGCCCACGCCCCGGGGCTCCCAGAAGTGCGCGGTCCCCACCCGCCGCCCCTCACCAGCGGCCTTCGACCACCAAGCGCAGCCGGGGACAGACAGGGCCGCCCCGGGGCACGGGACGGGGCCGGGGGGGTTGGGTGACGGAGCGGGAAAGAGGCGGTGGCGGAGCAGGCGCCGGGTAGGAGCTGGGCGGCTGTGGAAAAAGCGGCGGCGGGCCGGCAAGGCGGCGGGAGGAGCTCTCATGTGAGGCGGGGGCCGGGCCGCTCTTCTCCCCTCCAAATATCCCCCCGACAGCAGCCGCCGGCCGAGGCCCCACCGCACTGACAAGCACAAGGCTCCGCTTCCCCTTCCTCACGGCAACCACCGCCTGCTCCCTCCGGCCGCCCGGCGCCTTCCCCAGCGGGCCACCGACTCCCGGCGCTCGCCGCGGGCAGGTGCGGGACTCGCCGACCGCCTGTCGGCCGACCGGCCGCCTGCCCGCCCTATCCCCTTCCTCTCCTCCGTATCTCCCCGCTTCGCCCACCCGCCCCAAGGCTCGCCTACCTCCCAGGGCAGGCAGCAGAGCCGCCCCGCGGGGCCAGCCGAGCCGCTTGGCGGTCCCCACCGCGGGAGCCGGGCTCCTTGCCGCCGCCGCCCGCCTCGGTGCGCTGCGCTGCCCCCGGCGCTATCCCATCCCGCGGCTCGCTGAAACACTCAGCAGCTCCCCGTCGCCGCTCTCACTTCCTCTTCCTTCCTCCTGCTGGCTAAGCCGCGACGTGCAGCCCCAGGGCCAGCCACCGTCGCAGCAGGGGTCCCGCGGCTCGGCAGCACCTGCGGGCAGGGAAGCGACACCCACCCGTCCGCCTACCTACCCACCCACTTCTGTCAGCCCCGGGGCGGCTGATGTCATTCCTCCCCGGCGTGTGTCTATTTCCCCTCGAAGCGAGCCCAGCCGAGGCTGGGACGACCCACTCCGCTCCCCGCGTCGGGGCGGGCACGGCTGGAGGAAGGCGGCAGCTCCGCACCGGCACCACCGAGCTATCACCTCCGGGTACCGAGAACCAGCTGCCCCCAACTAGCGTTCCGAGCATCCCCGAGGCCCCTTAAAGTTGAGTGCCCAGCTCGTGGCTTTCGCTCACTGGAAAAGTAAAATATCGTAACATTATGAAATACCAGGCTGGAAGGAACCTACGAGGATCATCTGGTCCAACCTTTTTCAGACTTACCTCAGCTGGCTTTTTCCCCCCCTCCACCTCCTCAGCGTGTCTTGATCTCAGCTGCAATCTCCTTTTCTTTCTCTCTCACCCTCCTTTCCCTTTAATTTTTCTCCTGATAATTAGCCATCTCCACCTGCTCTCCCCACCCTGATTTCACAAACAGCATGACCTGGCCTGTTCTTGGGTCCCCCTGGGGCTGTCTCCCTTGCTGTCTGGTCATTGCTACCCATGTCTTGCTGCTTAGCTTCACAGAGGGCCACAAGATGGTGCCTTCTATGCAGATTAAAACATCACTTAAGTTCATCTGCTGCAGGCTTCAGAGAGTTACAGCAAGTGGTAAATAGATCCTGAGTACAAACAGGCTTCAAAAATGGTATAGCCGGAAAAAAACCAACAAAACCAAGTTGGTCATCCTAGCCAACAACTCTTCTGAGAAAACCAAGGATTGTCTCTAATGGGGCAAAGACTACTGTGCACCACGGTGGCACTAACATCGCCAGGACAAGTCAGGGAGAAACAAATCATAGGATCACAGGTTGGAAAGGACCTCAAGGATCATCTGGTCCCACCTTTCTTGGCAAAAGCACTGTTTAACCAAGATGGCCCATCACCCTGCCCAGCTGGATCTTAAAAGTGTCCAGTGTTGGGGAATCTACCACTTCCCTAGGGAGATTATTCCAATGGGTGGTTGTTCTTGTTGTGAAAAGTGTTCCTCTTGACTCTAACTGGAGTCTTCCCAAGACTAACTTGTACCCATTGTCCCTCATCTTTTCCATGTGACTCCTTGTAATAACGGAGCCTCCATCTTCTTTTGTAGCCAGCCTTTAAATATTGCAACATGGTGATAAGATCTCCCATAAGCCTTCTTTCCTCAAGATAGCAGATCTCTGGTTTTGTCCTCAGTTTCCCTAAGAGAAAAGCAATCAGTAATGCCATAATTCGTTATGGATTACACACAGTGTATGACACTACAAGCCATCAAGTTAGATCTTCTAATACTACATATAGTTAGGTCACTTTAATAAGAACTGATGGCATAGCCATGAATAGCTGTGATACAGCAGCTTTTATTGTCTGGTGTAACAATACTTACTCTTTCTGAACTATAACACGAACAAAACTCTCCAAATTACTGGCTCTAATCTTACAAATAATTATATATGAGAGCATCTGGATCCCAGTTCATCATTCTCAGTGCTTTCCTATAAAACCACTCTCCTGCAACATCCAAGTCTTCAGCCCACAATAATTCTGCAACGCATCAGCTGACGTTTATGAGACTCATTGCCCTGTAAATCCCACAGCCACTTACTGGGATCTTATACTCAGCAGAATTGCTGGGGGCTTTCCAGAAGAAGAAGAATTGGGACTTGTTTCTCCCCTTAGGCTGTAATGCATTGTCTCAGCTATATGCTAGATCGGAGCAAATACTCTGGTGTGAGGCAATAAATGGCATGACTCACCTGAGTCACACATTACTCTATTTATAGGACTAGAGGACAGACTCAACTAAGTGACAGGGAATGAGTGCACCCCAAAACCAGGGAAGCTCCCTTTCACATGTGCAGGAACTGCCTGCATGCTTACCTTTCCTCCAGCATGTCACAGGTTAGTGGGTGCCATGGGTGACAGCAATGAGGGGAGCTGGGGCAGGAAACATGCAGGTTCTTTGTTCTCAAATTTCTCCATTGCAGGAATTCCCCACAGTCAAGGAACCTTTCTTTAAAGCCATTGAGTTTTAGGACCTCCTTGAACACTGAAAGCAATGGAGAAGCTAGCAGATTGAACTGGAATGTATTGGTACCTGTATTTGGTATACATTTTAAAGCACTTTTTCATATTGCTTTCAGACCAATATCACAGAACGGGTTTGGGTTGGAAGGGACCTCTGGAGGTCATCTCGTCCAACCTCCCTGCAGTGGGCAGGGACATCCCCAACTAAACCCTATGGCAACCTGGTATTCCCAGGTGGTCTCCCATCCAAGTACTAACCGGGCCCAACCCTGCTTGACTTCCGAGTCAACATATTGCTCCTGGGCAGATAAGAGAAACTTCTCTAATATAGAACTGTTTAGGTTGGAAGAGACCTTTAAGATCAATGAGTCCAACTGTCACCATTAAGCCGTGTTCCTCAACACCACATCTACACATCTTTTCAATCCCTCCAGGGTTCGTGACTCCACCACTGCCCAGGGCAGCCTGGGCCAGTACTTGACAAGCCTTTCAGTGAATAAGTTTTTCCTAACGTCTAACCCGCTCTACTCAGCACTGGTGTGGCCTCACCTGGAGTTTGTGTGCAATTCTGGGCTCCACAATACAGGAGAGACATGAAGTTGCTGGAGAGTGTCCAGAGGAGGGCAACAAAGATGGTTACAGTATCACAGTATGTTAGGGGTTGGAAGGGCCCT
>VWZO01008900.1:72041-89344 GCA_013396975.1 Bucco capensis | reverse complement strand
TCCCTTCCAACCCAAACCATTCTGTCATTCTCCATTAGGAAAGCTCCTATTTCCCCATGGATTGACTCCATTGGCCAACTCTAAAGGGCTCCTCACTCCAAGAAGGTCATGGAGGTGCTGGAGTGTGTCCAGAGAAGAGCAAGGAAGCTGGGGAAGGGTCTAGAGCACTAGTGTGCTGAGGAGCAGCTGAGGGCACTGGACTTGGTTAGTGTGGAGAAGAGGAGGCTGAGAGGAGACCTTCTGGCTCTTTGCAACTCCCTGCAAGGAGCTTGGACCCAGGTGGAGGTTTGTCTCTGCTCCCAAGGAACAAGAGGAAACCGCCTCAAGTTGTGCCAGGGGAGGTTCAGGTTGGCCATGAGGAACACTTTCTTCCTGGCAAGGGTTGTGAAGACCTGACCCAGGCTCCCCAGGGCCGTGTTGGTCACCATCCCTGGAGGGGTTTAAGAGCTGTGGAGATGTGGTGCTGAGGGACATGGTTCAGTGGTGAGCTGGCAGTGCCACTTAATTGGTTGGAATCAGTGATTTTTAGGTCTCTCCTAACCCAAACAATTCTACTCTATTCTCCGTCATAAAACCTGACCCTGACATGGTTTCTGGTGGTTGCACAGAAGCTGAGGAGCTGCTGCTTTCACACCTTTTATCAGTGGATCATGTCAACCTCATTTCTCTAAGTAGCTACAGTGCTATGGACCCTGAAGCCTTCTCAGGGCTCCTGAAGGCTTCATCCCTGGGGAGAACACTGCTCCCAGAGCAGAGCTGGGGAGCACAACAGGCAGGGAGGCCAGAGCTGGCTTCCTCTCCTCCTTCAGGGTATGTATATATAGAGCAGAGAGTGCTCCAGCGCAAAGGGAGCAGTGGGTGAGAGGTGAGATATTCTTATCTTCACCTGCTGCTGCTCACCAAAGAAATGAAGAGACAGATGACAGGAAATGAGGACTTCAAAAATAGACACCTTTAATGGCAAAAGGTGCAGGGCTGGAGGAGCAGAGGAGCTCCCAGGCTGGCCCCGAGCACTCTGAGCACGGCTCAGTGAGGTGCTGAGCTCTCTACCATGGCTCTGCACCTTGGCTCTTTGTGCCCTCAGCAGAAAAAACAGTGACCAAAATAGTGACCAAACTGAAACATGGAGCTGTCAAACCTCCCTTTGCAGCTCCAAATGTCTTCCTGCTCTGGGTGATCTGCAGTTCTCTGCCCTCGAGCTGGCCAAGTCCTGGCCGTGTGAGGCTCTTCATGGGACAGGTATAGCAAAATCCTTACCTCTTTATTGACCAAACCAGAGAAGTCTTTACATATAGAGCTCTGCTTTGCTTAAAACCTCTTCAATGTATTAAACATCTAATTTGGCCTCACCTCTCTACCTCTTGTCCATCTGCCAGCAGCTCCCATCCAGGGGCTCAGCACCAGCTCTGCACCTTCATTACGAATCCCCTTTTGCCTGTGAAAGCCAAGGTCTGGGTTGGATTTAAAGGAGGTTATGGCAGTGACAGAGAAAGTCTGGCCTGAGGGAGAGGAATTTCAAGGGGTGTTTTTCCTCCCTCAAACTCCAGGCTGGTCCAAAGTCCAGAGCTGGTTATATCCAGTCCCAGACAGGTGCCAAGACAACAAGGGAAAACAGCAACATTTGGCACTCAGATGTCAGAGCCCTGATGTTCTGCATCTCCTGGTGCTGGAAATGAGCAGGTTACTCATCCAGATTTGGTGAGAAGACAGCAGGAAATGGGTCATTTCCAGCTCCAAAATCTCCATCCTTGGTCTCCACACCCCAACAAGCAACTTAGGACCTTGCTCCACTCTCATGTGGCTTTGATAGCAGCTGGGTCAAGGGGTGTCCTGAATCCACCAGATGACATTTCTATCACTGCTAACAATTGGGCTCTGGACTTTGAACCTTCTATTTTTGGAGCTGGAGAGTTCCTGAGGAGAAAAGTCTGCTGTAGGAACTCTGGGAGAAAGGTTGTAGAGCAAGGGAAAAGGTTTGGAGGGGCAGAGATGTTTCCTGAACCTGGCTTTGCATTGTGAGTTCCTCCTAGAGAAATTAAGTGCTCTTGGCTTGGATGCACATACACTTCTCTGGGTTAAAAACTGGAGAGATGGTTGAGTCCAAAGAGTTGTGGTCAATGGAGTTAAATCAAGTTGGCAGCCAGTCATGAGTGGGGTTCCACAAGGCTCAGTACTGGGGCCACTCCTGTTTAACATCTTCATCAATGATTTGGACCAGGACATTGAGTGCACCCTTAGTAAGTTTGCAGACAACACCAAGCTGGGTGACAGTGTGGATCTGCTTGAGGGTAGGGAGGCTCCACAGAGAGATCTAGACAGGCTGGATCACTGGGCCAAGGCNTATGAGGAAGAATTTCTTTGCTGAAAGGGTTGTGAGCCATTGGAACAGGCTGCCCAGGGAGGAGCTTGAGTCACCATCCCTGGAGGTGTTTAAGAGACGAGTGGATGTTGCATTGGGGGGCATCATTTAGCAGGTTGATAGGGCTAGGACAAAGGCTGGACTTGATAATCTTCAAGGTCTCTTCCAGCTGGAACTGTTCTATGGTTCTGTTCTATGATTTCTATGATTTCTGTTCTATGATTCTATGTCTCTTTGTTTCTAAACATGTCTTCACCTCATGGGTTCCTCTTTTCTTGGTTGCTAAAGATGACTTCACCCCTTGGGTTCCTTCTTCTTTGACACCACAGCAATGTTCCTGGGGAGAGGAACCAGCTCTGATCAGTGCCATTCGGGTGAGGACAGTGGGTGCAGACCAATGTCTCACCATCCACAGGATCACAGACTGTTAGGGGTTGGAAGGGACCTCTGGAGATCATCTAGTCCAAACCCCTTGCCAGAGCAGGACAACCTAGAGCAGCTTGCACAGGATGTGTCCAGCTGGCTTTGGAATAGCTCCAGACATGGAGACTCCAGCACCTCCCTGAGCAGCCTGGGTCAGCATTCTACCACCCTCCAACGAAAAAAGTTCCTCCTGATGTTCACATGGAACTTGCTATGGGCTAGGAAGATGGAACTTCCTGTGTCCAGTGCTTCCCTCTCCAAAGGTCTGGGTCTCTGATGCATCTTGCCACAGAGGTACATGATCCTGCCTGAGATATCTCTCCTGCTCTGCACGGAGTCAGCAGCTCTCTCAGGTTACTCCTCTGGACCAGCTGCAGATGTCCCCTGTGCTGAAGGAGACACCAGCAAGACTTAGATGTGCAACAAAACAACCCAAAGGCCAGAGGTGAGGAGGAGGAGGAGGAGCAGGGAAGAAGAGGCTCTTGGACAGCCTGCCCCAGCCTGGAAGATATGCAGCTCCTCAGCATTGGGAAGGAAAACTTTAGCATCCTCCAAAGCCCCATGAGCAGCCATGGTGAAGTTGGCATCCCCTGAGGTCACCACGTCGAAGACGCACGACTGGAAGTAGACATCCTCCACGGGCAACAGCTCCTTGCAGAGAGCTCGGGCAGCCTCGGCCTGCTGGTGCCCAGCCCGGTGGCAGCACTCGCTGCGGGAGATGCGCTGGCTGAGGGGACAACCACCCACACAGAGCTGCAGGTCCTGCTCCTCTGTGAAGGCTCGGGTCACCTCCTCGGCTGCCCGGATGGAGAAGGAGAGCTGGCGGCCAGCCTGGCGCACGGCGATGGTGGTGCCAATGTAGTCCGCACGGATCTCCACATGGTGCCCGGGCTGGAGTTCCCTGATGGCCAAGCTGCTCCCCCCTGGCCTCTCTCCGCCATTCACCGAGCCGTCCTCGAAGGCTGCAGGCAGGTTGTCCAGCTCAGCCTGGTAGACCTTCTGCTCGATGCATTCCTTCATGTTCTTGAAGATGATGGTGAGCTGTGGAGAGAGTGGATGGTGGAGGTTGCTAGATGGGCAAAGAACTCTAATGGCAGAGGGGGTTTGTTCTGACTCACTGGGTGTGGGACAATGACCACGTCCGTACTCCAGGTACCACCTGTGGGAAGGGCAAAACATGAAGGCACATGTTTGCCTCATCCCTCCCTCAGCTCCAAACCATCACTCCCACATTGCTGCAGTCCTGTGGGGAAAGCAGGAATGCTTCCTCCTGACCTGTCTGCATCCTTGCTTCTTTACAGCATCACAGAATCATGAAGGTTGGAAGAGACTTCTAAGATCATCGAGTCCAACCATGCCTATTGCTCCCATGGCACTAAACCATGTCACTAAGTACGACACCTAGATGTGTTCTGAACCACTTCACGGATGGTGACTCCACCACCTCCCTGGGCAGCCTGGGCCAAAGCCTAACAACTCCTGGGAAGACATTTTCCTAATATCCAACCTAAACTTCCTCTGATGCAACTGAGCAGCCTTCAACCAAATGAAAAATGATATAGAGCTAAGCCTGGGTAGACTGAGCCCATGGACCACACATGAACCCATCCCCAGGCAGCAATGGGAGGGTTTGCAGATCTTGGCAAAGTCATTGGCTTCATAGAATCGCAGAGCACCAGGTGGGAAGGGACCTCAGCGATCACCTGGTCCAACTTTTCAGTTGGCAGTGCTGGGTTTATGGTTGGGCTTGATGATTTCAGAGGTCTTTTCCCAAACTAAATGATCCTATGATTTTCTCTGGTCTCCTCAGGGACCTTCACTCCACTTATTCCTGCAGACATTCATTCCTGATCCCATGGGGGTTTAGCTGAAGGTCTCCCTCCCTATTTCACCTGGGGAAGAATAAACCCATGGAGGAAAGGTTAGGGGTTGACCAGCAAGCAGCTCCATGGAGAAGGAGCTGGGAGTGCTGGTGGACAACAAGTTGCCCATGAGCCAGTGATGTGCCCTGGTGGCCAAGAAGGCCAATGCTCTCCTGGGGGGCATGAAGAAGAGGTGAGCAGCAGCTGGAGGGAGGTTCTCCTCCCCCTCTCCTCTGCCCTACTCAGGTCACCTCTGCAGTCCTGGGGCCAGTGCTGGGCTCCCCAGTGCCAGAGAGACAAGGAACCACTGCAGAGAGTCCAGCAGAGGCTAGGAAGATGCTGAGGGCACTGGAGCATCTGTGGCAGGAGGAAAGGCTGAGAGCCCTGGGGCTGCTTAGGCTGCAGAAGAGCAGAGCCAGAGGGGAGCTGCTCAGTGCTGGGCAAGAGCTGAAGGGTGCAGGGGGCAAGAGGCTGTGGCCAGACTCTGCTCAGGGGTGCCCAGGGCCAGCCCAAGGGGCAATGGGCAGCAACTGGAAGCCAGGAGGTTGCAGGTGAGCAGCAGGAGGAGAAGGTTGTTTGGTGTGAGGGTGCAGAGCCCTGGCCCAGGCTGCCCAGAGAGCTTGGGGAGTGTCCTGGTGTGGAGAGCTTGCCAGGGCAGCTGGAGGTGCTGGTGGGCAAGGTGCTGGGGGTGAGCCTGCTGGAGCAGGGGGGTTGGGCTGGGTGATCCCCAGAGGTCCCTTCCCACCCCTACCATGCTGGGATTGAGGGATTCTGGGATTTCTACACTCCCCAAGCATTTTAGCCACCTCTCTAAACCACGTCTCCATCCCAGAGGCGACCCAGCTTGGCTCCCAAGCCTCACCTTGCTGGTGACTGTTGCATTGGATCCCTTGGCCACTGGGGAGCTGGTCGCTTGCACAAACAAGTAATCATTGTCCAAGAGAGGCCAGGAGCCTTCCACTCGACAGGTGTGGAACTCGTGCTGGAAGGTCCGGATGTGAGGGTCCCCAAAAGCAGCACAGTGCTGGTAGCTCGGCGAGCGCCCATGCCTATGGAGAAAACTCTTCTCGTAGTCGCAGATATCCAGAGCCTCAAAGCTCTGATGGTTGGGATCTGGGGGCCGGGCTCGGGGTGGGGCTGTGGGCCCATCCTTGGAGCAGTTGTTCTGGATCATGAGGTCCTCGATGCCATGGACAGCAGAGTGGTAAGCCAGGTCCCCGCGGCAGGTGCGAGCTGTCTTGCGCGTGCAGTGGGAGTAGGAGCGCAGCGCGCTGCAGTAGGCAGCGGTGTGTGGGGAGCCTCGCAGGCTGAGCGTGGCTGCCACGTACTCCGAGTTGCAGCGCAGGATCTTGCACTGGGAGGAAACTGGGAGAGAGAGTGAGGTGGTTGGGGGAAGCTGAGTAAAGCTCCACCAAGCTCCCTAGCAGCTGGGCCACTCCAGGTCTCATGGTGGAGATCCTTTGTGGTGGCACTTAGCTCCTTGTTTTAAAGGAGGCATGGGCAGCTGGAATCACCTGCTGAGGGAAAAGGAGGCTCACGAGTGTGCTGAGGAGCAGCTGAGGGCACTGGACTTGGTTAGTCTGGAGAAGAGGAGGCTCAGGGGAGACCTTAGCTCTCTCTGCAACTCCCTGAATGGAGGCTGGAGCAAGGTAGGGCTTGGTCTCCCAAGGAACAAAGACAAAAGGAAACAGCCTCAAGTTGCACCAGAGGAAGTTTAGAGTTGGACATGAGGAACAATTTCTTCATGGAAAATGTTGTCAAGGCCTGGTCTAGGCTGCCCAAGGCAGTGGTGGATTCACCATCCCACAGACTGGAAGCCAGGAGGTTGCAGGTGAGCAGCAGGAGGAGAAGGTTGTTTGGTGTGAGGGTGCAGAGCCCTGGCCCAGGCTGCCCAGAGAGCTTGGGGAGTGTCCTGGTGTGGAGAGCTTGCCAGGGCAGCTGGAGGTGCTGGTGGGCAAGGTGCTGGGGGTGAACCTGTTGGAGCAGCGGGGCTGGATGATGCCTAGAGGTCCCTTCCCACCCCCAACCATGCTGGGATTGGGGGATTGTGTGAGTGGTGGTGGCTCTCACCGTGCCTGTCTGTCCCTGTCCTATCCTGTGAGATAGCAGAACTTTTGAGGGCTCTCCCAGGGCAAGTTCTCACTACTGGAGAGTTGGGAGATGTTCTCCTCATGGAGACCACCCTGGGAGGGACAGGCCTTGCTGGGCCAAGGGCTGACATGAGAGGATCTTCTGCTTGCTCCAGCCACATCCCAGGAGCTCTGGCACACTTGTCTCCTCCCTGCAGCTCCCATCAGGAATATCCTCACCAGGAATATGGCTCTGCCCATGCAATTCCTTACCATGCCTGCAGAAGAGGAGGAGGAGGAGAGCTCGGAGGAAAAAGCTGGGGTTTTCCAGCTGCTCTGGGCTCTCACTGTGGGCAGGTTTCCCCATTCCAATCCATGCAGATCCTGGGTGGTTGCTCACCCACTGACTCCTCCTGGCTTCATTCAGCAGGTCCCTAGGAGTAAAGTGCAGACACCCCTTGACAACCCTTTCCATGAAGAAATTGTTCTTCATGTACAACTTGAGGCTGTTTCCTCTTGTCTTGTTCCTTGGGAGAAGAGCACAACCCCCACCTGGCTCCAACCTCCTTGCAGGGAGTTGCAGAGATCCAGAAGGTCTCCCCTGAGCCTCCTCTTCTCCACACTAACCAAGCCCAGTGCCCTCAGCTGCTCCTCAGCACACTTGTGCTCTAGACCCTTCCCCACCTGCCTTGCCCTTCTCTGGCCACACTCCAGCACCTCCATGACCTTCTTGGAGTGAGGAGCCCAAAGCTGAGTCCAGGATTAGAGGTATCACCTCCCCAGTGCCCAGTGCAGGAGGACAATCCCAGCCCTAGTGCTGCTGCCACCCTGGGGCTGCTCCAAGCCAGGCTGCTGGTGACCTTCTTGCTCACCTGGCCACACTGCTGCCTCATCTTCAGCCACTGGTGACCCAGGGCCTTTTCCCCTGGGCAGTTTCCCCAGCCACTCTGCCCCAAGCCTGGAGCCTCCCTGGGCTTGCTGTGAGCCAAGGACAGGACCCAGCAATTTTCTCCAAAGAGGAGAACCCACAGGCCCTACCAGCCCCATCTAGCACCTTTGCCATGGCTGTAGCCATCAAACCACCATCAGTGGCATGGCTGGCATGGTGATGGTGACCTTGCTGGGTGCTGGCAACCTCCACCTGCCTCTGCCAGCTGGATTAATGGCCAAGGGGGCAGATGTCTGGAGCAAACCCATCCTTCAGACCTGCTGGAGAAGCTCCTGCCACCAGCTGCTCTTGACAGAGGATGGCAAGTGGTCTCTGAAGCCCCAGGAGGTGGGGACATGAGAGCCAGGCTGGCATTGGATGGTGAGTGAGGTTTGAGCAGGCTGTGTCCTCCCGACCTCCTCCAATGCCCATGGCTCACCCTAGTTGAGCTGGACCCTGGTTGACCAGCCTGAGTGCCTTTCTTGGGGCTCACGGGAGCTAGTGACCCCCTCAGCACTACTCCCCCCAAGTCCCCTGGGGTTGGTAACATGGAGAGGACCTGTCCCTGGTGCAACGCTCAGTAGACAAACAGCCAGTTAATGTGTAGCAGAGCAACTTGGCTCTGACCAGGGCAAGGACAGGACATGACATGGGTCCTGTGGGCAGCAGGACATTCTTTGGGGTGTCCTGACCCCTACGGCATTAGGAGAAAGGCAGCAGCAGTGGTTAGAGATTCTTCACCATCCCAAGGTGATGCCACCTGTGTTGGACACCCAAGTTCTCCCTCTGTTTGGGGTCACCTCCAGGTGGGACCAGCCCCTGGGGGACCCTGAGGTCCTGTTCCTCAGCCCCTCAGCTGCAGCTCCACTCACCTGCATCAGCCTCCTCCAGAGACGAGCTGGCTCTCAGCACAGGGAGCTCCTTCTCTCAGCGGGGACACCCAGGCTGCCTTGTCCTTGTCACCCGGCTCTACCCCAAGTGACAGCCAAGAGAGATCCATGGGATGAGAGCTGGGGAAATGCCAGCCTCACTCCTGGGCACCTCCATGGCCTTGCAGGTGGATCAGAAGCAGGGTGCTGGAGGAGGAAGCCAGGTTGGGGGCAGGGGAAGCAGACCCCAGCATGGGGCACTGCTGGCCTCTGCTCTTTCTCCCTGGCCACCTTTGCTCTGTCCTCGTCCCCGTGGAGCAGGGGTGGCTGTCCAAATAGAGCTGCCTAAATTTAGACAGCCCAAAGCCCAGCCAAGAACAACAAGCAGGAGGGGGCAGAGGCAGATGGTGTGTGGCAAGGGAGGAGGGGAGATCCCCTCAGCACCCTTAGATCCTCCTGCCTGACTGATGCAACTCAGTGGCTTGGGTTCCTGTCACTTGTGGGGTGCAGGAGCTGGACACATCCTCTGCCACCTGCTCTAGGTTCTCTTGCTCTTGCAGGGGGAGTTGGACTAAGTAGTCTCCAGAGATCCTTTCCATCCCATCCTGGGATTCTGTGATTCCTTAGATCTACTTGCTTCTCATTCCTTGGGTGATACTCCAAGCCCTCACCTGTGCTCCAGTGGAGTGAGTCCTCCTGGGAGAAGTTGCTTTATCCCTGTGGTCTCTCTCCCACTTTATCAGCTGTATCTCTTGTAGTTTCCTCTCCTGGGGCCCAGCTGAGCCCTGAATGGCACCAGGCCACAGCAGCCAGGTTCCCTAGAGCCCATCTAGAAGGGATTGGGCACAGAGAGCAGCTGCAGGGAGGAGATACGATGGGAAATTATCCACATTAGGCCTTTCCAGGGGTGCTCTGTCCATGGACAATCTCTGGCAAGCCAGGGCTGGAGGGCAGGGACTGTAAGCAGGTCTCTCAGTGCTCCCAGCACCATAAGCTCCTCTGGGAACCCATTAAGGAAAGCTTCTGAAAGCAAATTCCTGCTTTGCCAAGTCTTGCTCTTCACAGCAGGGAGTGAAGCTTTGCAGACCCACAGCCACCTCCACACCTTCACATCCAGAGCCAAGCTGAGCCCAGGAGAGCAGGTGGAGCTGAACCAAGATTCCGTGTCCCTCCTGGGAGGGAAACAGCTCGTAATTTCTGCAGTGCACCTCGAGACCAGTTTGGATTGTTTAGGGATGGGGAGAGAAAAGGTTTCTCCCCTCCGACCTTCCCTTCTTCTCTGACCCTGAGGTGAGGTCTGCTGCTGCAGGAACCCAGTAGGCAGCACTGGGTCCATGGCAGTGCTGAACTGCTCTTCACCCAGGGAACTGGGGAGAAAAGGAGGGATCAGAGCTGCTTCCTGCAGGACAAGCTTGGCTCTGGAGCCAGGGTCTTGTTTTAAGCAAGTGCAAGAACACCTCTTCCATGGGAGCAATGAGTAGAAGAAAGAAAAACAAAGCCTAAATCCCAGCTTGGGTTCCAATCCCAGCTGGGCTTTCCACCAGCAGCCATGGGAGGAGGAAGTCTTCAGATGTCTGCTGGGTTGGGTTGGTGTTTGTTTGCTCCTGGTGGGAGGTGCATGGAGCCTTTGCAACTCTTTTCCCTGCCCTCTATTTATGCTCTGGGTCTCCGTTCCCTGGTAACCAGGATAATCCAGGAGTGGAAAAAATGCTGTTGAAAAAAGGAGACCCAGATCCTAATGTGGCCTCCTGAGATGCACCCTGCCATGCCTCGGGTGCCTGCTGTCCTCCATCCAGCTGCTGCTCTGGGCTTCCCCGCAGCGAGCCCCCGGCAGGGATCGGTTGCAGGCAGGGTGGGAGCAGGGATCAGCAGGTGGGAATTCTTTGGGAACAGCAGGTGCTCCCCTCCAGGAGCCTCCAGGCATTCCAGCCACCTGCTTCCCAGAATCACAGAATCATGGAGGTTGGCAGAGACATCTAAGCTCATCAAGTCCAACCATCCCTATCACTCCCAGGCCACTAACCCATGGCTCTAAGGAGAGCATCTCTACATTTCTCAAACCCCTCCAGCCTAGGGACTCCAGCACCTCCCTGGGCAGCCTGGGCCAAGGCTTAACAAGCCTTGCAGGGAAGAAATTCCTCCTGACAGCCAAGCTAAACCTCCCCTGGGGCAATTTGAGGCCATTGCCTCTTGGCCTCTCCCTGCTAACCCTGCACAAGAGACCTACCCCCAGCTCACTCCAAGCTTCTTGCAGGGAGCTGCAGAGAGAGCTAAGGTCTCCCCTGAACCTCCTCTTCTCCACACTAACCAAGCCCAGTGCCCTCAGCTGCTCCTCTCCAGACTTCTTCTCCAGAGCCCAAATGGCCCATATGGGTGGGAAACAGCAGCAAAAGAAGTCTAAGGAGGCATCAGGTCTCTGAGGAGCTCATCTGCCTCCATCAGATCCAAGCACACCCTCCTGCCACCCACTAGCATGGCTCCTGAATGCAGCTCAGTTAAGCCTCCATTGGGAAGAGCTCCACTGGCCTCTCCTGAGCATCCTCAGGAGAGCAGGATCAGCTGAGATCAGGCTCTTGAGGTTGGAGATGGAGGATGAGCCAAGCTGTGAATGTCATCCCTGTGCTCCCCTGAGCATCCTCTGGGAGCTGCAAGGGAAAGCTGAGCTGCAGGGCTGGGATTGGAGTGGGAAGAGAGGTCTGGGGAAGGCAGGATTTGCCAGAGTGCTGGATGAGAGGACCTCTCTCTTCTCCAGGTATGGACACAGCAGAAGACAGTGCCTGTTCAAACCCACAGCATCCAGCCTTCTTTCCTCCCATCCTTCCCTCCCTCCCTCCATCCCTCCATCCACTCACTCATCCATCCATCCCTCCATCCACCCACCCATCCCTCCTTCTCCAAGGCCAGGATCCCAATGCTCCACTTACCCCAGCCTCAGGATGAGCCACCAGCTGCTCCTAGACCTTCCAGAGGTGATTCCTGGTACCTGGCTGGGGCTTGGCTGGCTGAGGGGCAGGAGCCAGGAGGGAATTACTGCTGTCAGCATGGGGAGGGAGCAGCAAACAGCTGAAGGTTGGGAGAGGCTGCTCCCTCCTCACGAGATGGAGGAGAAGGAGATGAGTTGAGGCTTTAAAAATAGCCCCTGGGATTTCTGATCCCAAAAGCTGGATTCCAGTGGGGAGGGGAAGGGGAATGGGAGGGAGAACTGAAGGCTTCCCAACTGCCCACTTCAAATGGGTGAGGAGAGCGAGTGATTCGTGGGCAGGATGGAGATAGGATCACAGCTGGGCTGCTTGGAGCTGTTCAGCTCCAGGAGTTTTCTCCAGGCTCTGGGATAAAGGAGCAGGTTGGGAACGTAAAGCACTGCTTCCTGGGAAAGGAAGGCAGGGTCCTCTCTCTGACCTACCTCCTCAGCCTGGGCACCTTTCCCGGCCACCGTAGCACTGAGAGCGAGGGGTCTGGGTCTGCAGGTAACAGCTCTTCTGCTGGTTCTGGAAGGAGGGAGATGGAGAAAGCAATGAAGATACAAGTCTGGAGTCAAGTTCAACTCTTCCTCCAGGTTTCTCCAGCCCAAAGCTTTCTCCCTCCACTGCTTGGGGAGTCCAGGAGGCCCTGGAGAGGAGCAGATGCTGGGAGGACCACAAACCCCTGCTACATCTGGAGAGGGAAGATCTTGAGAAGGTCAGGGAAGAACCAAGGAGCTGCAGCCTTCAATCACTCTACTTGGAGGTGTGACCCAAGCCCCATGGCTCTCTCCAGCCACAGGATGGCACATCCACGTGGGACTGGCATCCCTTGGCTGCCTCTGGAAGAAAAGCATCCATCCTGCTCCCCTCCCCTGCTTGGGCACTGCTTGGAGACCCTACCGAGATGCTGATATGTGGATAAATCTCCAGCCCCAGGCACCTGCTCCAGGACTGACCAGCTGCAGAGGGCTAAGAAAAGATGGGAACAGATGGAGCTGGATGCTTATGGAGGGACCAGGAGGTCTCCCCTGCCCTGTTGGGTCTCCACCCAATGCTGACCTTGTGCGTGAAGCTGGCAGTGCCCAGTGCAGGCAACTGGGATGCTGGGGGCCACCAGCAAGCTCAGGCAGACTTCCCGTGCCTCAGTTTCCCCATCAGTTAAAGTGGAGTCACAGAATCATCCACTCCTTGCAGCTGGAAAAGGTCTTTCAGATCGAGACCAACCATGTCCACGTAGGGTGGTGGGAGAAGAAGGTCTGCGCTCCTCTGGACACTGCTGCCAGCCCAGCCCCGCTGGGTGCTGCATGTGACCTGCCTGGGGGGTCCTGGAGGAGCTTTGGGGCCTTCAGGGACAGCAGGAGCTCGGGGACGTGACACCACGAGGTGGCAGCAACACCTCGCGAGTGCCACAGGGGCTGCCAGCCCTGGGCCATCCCTGCCAGCCCTAGACCATCCCTGCCAGTCCTAGACCATCCCTGCCAGCCCTAGACTATCCCTGCCAGCCCTGGACCATCCCTGCCAGTCCTAGACCATCCCTGCTACTCCTGGGCCACCTCTGCCAGCCCTGGACCATCCCTGCCAGCCCTAGACCAGCCCTGGACCATCCCTGCCAGCTCTGGAGCATCCCTGCCAGCTCTGGACAATCCCTGCCAGCCCTAGACCATCCCTGCCAGCCCTAGACCACTGATGTTTAAGTTTGCTCTCGAGAAGCTGGAGCAACCTGTGCTGATCCTCACAAAGAAAAACAAGTGAAAGAGAGGGAAAAAAACCCAAACTATGTAGCTCTTCTCAAGAGCGTCAAGGGAGGTTCTCCTCCCCCTCTCCTCTGCCCTACTCAGGTCACCTCTGGAGTCCTGGGGCCAGTGCTGGGCTCCCCAGTGCCAGAGAGACAAGGAACCACTGCAGAGAGTCCAGCAGAGGCTAGGAAGATGCTGAGGGCACTGGAGCATCTGTGGCAGGAGGAAAGGCTGAGAGCCCGAGTGTCCCTTGAGCTCTGAGTGTCTCCTGAGCCCTGAGCATCCCTTGAGCCCCAAGAACCCTTTGATCGCCAAGCACCCTGTGGAGGTCCAGGCAGCCCCGGGATGGGCAGGATCTCTCTGTCCCACTTCAAACACTCCTTTCTAACCCCAACCTTCATTTCCATGTGCCACATCAGGTTGGCCAGCACACATAGGAGGTGGGAGAAGCCACCAGGGAGGCTGGTTCAGAGGTGATTCCATCCCTCCTGGCTCATCCCCCCACCTCCCAGCTTCCAGCTCTGCCACTCCCACTCAGCCCTTGATCTTTCGTAGCCATGACCCTGATCACCAAGCTGACAAGGTGATGGATGGCCACTGCCTGCCTGATTTACCACGTCCTTTAAGAATTTGGAGCAGCCAAGAGGGCTGAGAGGGGAGGCAGAGGAGATCAGTCAAGCTCAGAGCTGGGGGAGGGCAGGGCAGGGAGGAAAGTGGCCACTGGCTGATTTATTCCCAATGGCCATGATTCAATTGGCCTTAGCTAATGAGAACTAACTCGTCAGGGGTTGACATTTCCCTGGGGGTGGGAGTGGAGCCAGGAGCCACACTGTTGCTGCTGTCTGATGGGGACCCTCTGGCAGCCAAGACACCACTTTGGGTTGAGGTTTGTATTTCTTTTGTTGTTATTCTTTTTCTTTTCCCCTTAGCCATGGTTTCACAGCCTACAGGAGATGCAGGACACCTCCTTTGCCCCCCACCTCCCATCACCTCCCCAGGCACAACCATGGACCTCCAGCAAGTGAGGCTGATGGTTTCTAGCTGGGGAGGACCTGAAAGGTGTTTCCCTAGGGAAATGACATCCCTAGCTAAGCTGAACAGAGTCCTGGGGAGGCTGCAGAGGAGCCCTCAAGGCTAAAGTGTCCTGGTTTTCCAGGGTTAATACGTTGTTCATCCATCCCTCCTTCCCTAGATCCATCCCTCCCTCCTTCCCCAGATACATCTCTCTCCTTCCCCAGATCCATTCCTCTCTCCTTTCCCAGACCCATTCTTTCCTCCCTTTGGAGCCTTTCCTGCTGGGAATGCTGAAGGACATCACGGTTGGGGTAGGGGAGAGAAGGGTGCCCCACAATGAACATCGAGGATTTGGGGTGCCCAAAGGAGGGAGAGGGGCCAGGGGTGGTCGATGGTGGTGCCACTGTGGGAAGGACCTCCTGGATCAGGGTTGTTCACCCTGAAATGATGAAGCTGAAGGATGGTGAAGGAAAAATGGGAGATTTTTCTCTTTTCTCCCTTTTTCTTTCCTTCCCCTCCTGCCCTTTCCCATCCACTTTCGCTTTCTCTCATTTATTTTCAACCTTTCCTCCTCCCTCTCCCACTTTCCCTTTCCCTTTTCTTCTCCCTTTCTGGTTGGAGCCACTCCCTCCCTTTCTCATCTTCCTCTTCCTCCTTCATCTTCACACTCTGGTTCCCATCCCCTTATGTTCCCTTCCCCCTTGCTCTTTTTTGATCCCATACTTTTTCCTCCTCTTTTTTCACCCTTTCCACTTTTTTCTTTTCTTTTTTCCTCCCTCTTGTTCTTTTCTGCTTTTCCTCCCTTTGCTTTTCCTCGCTCTCACCAGGCTTCTTTTAGGACCTGCTCCCTCTTTTCCAACTCCTTGCCTCCATTTCCTTTTCCTTCCCTTCTTCTTTCCCAGCTTCTAACCTTCTTTTCCACCCCCTTTCCCTCTTTTGCACCCTCTCTCCTTTTGCATCCTCTTTTTGAACCCCTTTTCCCTCGTCTCCATCTTCTCTCCTTTCCCTCTCCCTCGTTTCCATCCTCCATCCTTCTTCTGCACCCTCTCACATCCTCCCTTCTTTCCCATCACTTCTCCCTTTTCCAGTCCCTCTTCTTTCCCCCTCTCTCCCTCTTTCCCATCCCCTCTCCTTTTTCACCTTTCTCCCNCCTTCTTGGCCCCAAGGGCACATTGCTGCCTCATGGGCATCCTCCTGGCCACCAGCACTCCGAGAGCTTTTTCCCCAGGGCTGCTCTCCAACAGATCAGTTCCTAGCCTGTACTGATACATGGGGTTGTTTCACACCATCTCCCCTTTCCCATCCCTTCTCCCTCTTTTGCTTCTATCTCTCTCTATCCCATCTCTTCTCTTTTCCTATCCCCTGTCCTTCTCCTTCCCCATCCCCTCTTTTTTCCCCATTCCCTCTCCCTCTTTCCCATCCTGTGTCCCTCTTCCCCCTCCTCTCTTTTCACATCCCTTCTTCCTCTTTCCCATCCCCTCTCTTTCCCCTTCCCATCCGACCTTCCCGCCGCATTCCCACTCGCAGGCACTTGCGGACGCGGCAGTGCTGGCAGAGGTTGCGCTGGGGCAGCTCCACGGGGCAATCGCCGCCCCTCCGGCAGTGGTAGCTCAGGTTGCGCCGGACGGAGCGCTTGAAGAAGCTCTTGCAGCCCTCGCAGCTCACCTGCCCGTAGCGCTTCCCGCTCGCCCTAGCCCCGCACACCAGGCACTCCCTCCCAGCCTTCCTCCCGCCGCCGGCGGGAGGAGGAGGAATGGGAGGAAGAAGCTCCGGCCACGGCCCCGCCGCCAAAGCCATGCTGAGGGGTGAGGGATAAGAAGCCTCCTCCGGAGTGGGGAGGGGGAAAAGGAGATCCCCGAAGTGGGGTGGGCGGTCTGGGATGGAGAAAGGAGCCCCCTGGGATAGGGAAAGGAGGGTCCGGGATGGAGAGGAGAGCCCTGGGATAGGGAGAGGAGGAGTGGGATGGAGAGATGGAGAAAGGAAACTCCAGGGGTGGTGACGGGGGAAAGGAGACCGCCGGGATGGGGTGAAGGGTCCGGGATGGGGTGAGGGGTCCTGGATGGAGAAGGGGGTGTGGGATAGAGAAGGGGAGTCTCAGGATGGGATAGGAGCCCCGGGGTGGAAACGGGGAGCCCCGGGATAGAGGGATGGAGAAAAGAGACCCCGGAGCAGGGAGTGGCTGGGGTGAGGGACAGGAGGCCCCGGGATGCAGAAGATGGTTTGGGGATGGAGAAGGGAAATCCGGGACAGAGAGGGGTCTGGGAATGGAGGGATGGGAAAAGAGCCTCGGGATGGACGAGGGAGTCCGGGAATGGAGGAGGGTGCCCGGGATGGAGGGATGGAGATCCCCGGGGATGAAACCCCCGGGATGGAGGGATGGAGATCCCCGGGGATGAAACCCCCGGGATGGAGCGATGGGACTCACGGGATGGAGGGATAGAGAAAGGAGCCCCGGGATGGAGGAGAGGGATCCAGGGTGGAGATCCCCGAGGATGGATCCCCTAGGATGGAGAAAGGAGCCTCCGGAGTGGCTGGGCTGGGGGCAAGAAGCCTCTCGGCAAGAGCAGGGCAGGGCAGAGCCGCCCGGGATAGGGTCGATGACGGCGGAGCGCGGCGGAGCCGGAGGGCTGGGAACGACTGACAGCAGCGGAGGAGGAGGAAGAGAAAAGTTGATTCTCCTCCCCAGGGGGGTGGGTGGGGGCTGGGGGTGGCTCCCTGGGGCGGCGAGTATTTTGCTGGGGGTCCTGGGTAGCCNGGGGGAGGGGAAGAAGGGGGGATGGGGGCAGGGATCTGGGTGTGCAATGGCTATGTAATGGGTGTGTGTTTGTGTAATGGGAGTGTGTCTGTCTGTCAGTGTCATGGGTGTGTGTCTGTGTGTGTGTGCAAGGATCTGAGTGTGCAAGGGAGTGTTCACGTGGGTCTGTGTGCGCAGTGGGTGGGTGGGTGTGGAGATCGAGTGTCCTCAGGGATAGGAGACAGGGAATGGGAAAGGGATGGGGACAAGAAGGGGGACAGAGGGCCCCAGTCCATGCCCTCAAGGAGAGGGGATAGGGATGGGAACAGGGATGGGGATTGGGATC
>VWZO01008900.1:55989-68277 GCA_013396975.1 Bucco capensis | reverse complement strand
GTGTGTGGGGGTGCTGAGTAGAGATTTGGGGGGGGGGAATATTCAAGTGCAAATGAAGCAGCCCCCAAATGCTCCAAGAAAGACGTTTCACAGTGTCTAAACGAGACTAAGCCCCCCAGAGGGGCAGGGGAAGGAGCTGGGATTTGGGAGGGTGGGGGGAAGATGATAACCCAGGGAGGTGTTGTGGTTGGTTTGCTTTTTGGGGGGGTCCCCTTTCCCCGCTTTAGTTATCCCCCCCAGGGTCACTGCAGGACCTGTCCCCTGGTTTCGGGCAGTTTCAAGGCGAGGGAGCTGCCGAGGGCCAGGGCGGTGGAGGCCAGGAGGATTGGCACTGCCTTGGTGATGCCCACGAAGGAGGTGAAGATGCTGATACCCAACACCGCTGCCAGCTTGCAGAGGGCGTTCAGAAAGCCGAAGGCTGTTGTCCTGTACAAGGGGGGTGGAGACATCGAGGTGGAGACCAAAGCCCCTCCACCCCAACCCCCACCCAAGGGCCCTTCAAGAGCTCAGCCCCAAATCGGCACCAGCTCCACCCCAGCGCTTGGGAGCCAGCAGGCTGGAGGAGGCAGCACCCAAAAACCTTGTAGCCAGCAGCACACATCTGGCAGCCAGCACCCAAAATCTTGCACCTAGCACCCAAGACCTCAAACACAGGATGCACACCTGGCACCCAGCACCCAAAACCTCTCATCCAAGATGCACATCTGGCACCCAGCACCCAAAACCTCTCATCCAGGATGCACATCTGGCATCCAGCAGCCTAAACCCTTGTTGCCAGCAACCCACAGCTAGCACCTAGCACCCAAAACCTCATCTCCTTGGGATGGACATCTGGCACCCAACACCCACAACCTTGCACCCAGCAGTCCACATATGGCAGCCAGCACCTGAAATCTTGCAGCCAGCACCCAAACGAAACCCCAAAACCTTGTAGCCAGGAGCCCAAATCTGGCATTCAAAACCCTGCACCCAAAAACCTCACCCCTAGCACCTTGCCCCTAGAATCAACATCTGGTACCCAGCACCCAAAACAACATTGCACCCAGTGCCCAAAACCTCACCTTCTCAGGATACGCATCTGGCAGACAGCACCCAACACCTCACCCCCTCGGGATGCACGTGACACCCAGCGCCCAAAACTTCTCATCCAAGATACACATCTGGCACCCAGCACCCAAACCCCTTTTTGCCAGCAACCCACAGATAGCACCCAGCACCCAAAAGCTCACCTCCTCAGGATGCACATCTGGTGCTCAGCACCCAAGACCTCACACCCAGCACCCGAGACCTTGCAGCGAGGATGCACATCCGGCAGCAAGTACCCTTGTCGACAGCAGCTCGCACCCAAGCCCTCGCAGCCCAGAGCCACCCGTCTTCTGGTCCCCTGCGCCTCGGGGTCCCTCACCTCTTGTCGGAGGGATAGAGCTCCACCGTGAGGACATCGAGGGCGTTCCAGGAGGCGATGCTGACCCCCCCGAAGAGGCAGAGCAGGGCGATCATGGCCGACTCGCTGTTCCCGAAGGAGAGGAAGAAGCAGCTGACGCAGGACATGACGCTGGAGCCGGCTGTGGTGGGACACGGGGACAGGGCAAGGGATCAGTGCCTTCCTAACCTGTCCTATCAGGGAGGGAAACTGAGGCAGGAGATAGTGGAAGTTGGTTTGAGTTGGAAAAGAGCTCTGAAGGTCAGAGAATCATAGGAAGAGTAAGGTTGGAGAAAACACCTGAGATCATCGAGGCCAACCACTGATCTAAAAGCACCATGGCCACTGAACCATGTCCCTCAGCACCACATCTCCAGGGCTTGGAAACCCTTCCAGGGATGGGAACTCCACCACTGCCCTGGGCGGCCTGGGCTAGACCTGAACAACCCTTGCCAGGAAGAAAATNCCCCTGGGCGCTTTCCAGCCACTCTGCCCCAAGCCTGCAGCCTTCCTGGGCTTGCTGTGAGCCAAGGGCAGGACCCAGCACTTGGCCTTGCTGAACCTCAGCTCATGGATCCAGCCTGGCCAGATCCCTCTGGAGATCCTTCCTACCCTCCAGCAGATCAACACTTCCACCCAGCTTGGTGTCATTTGCAAACTGCCTGAGGTGCCCTTGATCTCCTCATCCAGATCATCTACTCCCTTCCATGAGCAGGAACATCTTCCACTAGTTCAGGTTCAAAGCCCTGTCCATGGCATCATGGAATGGATTGGGTTCAAAGGGACCTTTGGAGGTCATCTAGTCACCTCCCAGCAGGGCCATCTGCAACTAGAGTATGTTGTTCCCAGCCCCAAACAACCTGACCTGGAATGGTTGCAGGGATGGGACAACTCCCACCTCTCTGGGCAACCTGGCCAGGCTCTCCCCACCTTCCTCTCCCTCAGTGCCCACCCAGCATGCGCAGGCGACCAATCTTGTCCATGAGGAGAGCAGAGACGATGTTCCCAGGGAGGACAGCCAAGGTGCCCAAGAAGCTGACAAAGTAGATCATGTAGGCGTTGTTGTCATCACTGAAGTCCAGCTGGCAGCCCTCCTTGTTGTGCAGGAAGGTGCTGTTCACCACCCGGCTGTTGATGAACTTGTACTCAAAGAGATCTGTTGGGATGGACGAGGGGGTTTGGTGGGGCCACCTCCATCTCCATTACTCCCTTGGGGACCATCCTGACCCCTCTCCTACATGGTGCGTCGCCTCCTATCTCCATCATCCCCTTGAGGACCATCCTGACCCCTCTTCTACCTGGTGGGTCACCTTCCATACCTGGTAGGTCACCTCCTATTTCCATAATACCCTTGGGGATCATCCTGACCCCTCTCCTACATGGTGGGTCACCTTCCATACCTTTTGGGTCACTCTACATCTCCATCACCCCCTTGGGGATCATACTGACCCCTCTTCTACCTGGCAGGTCAACTCCTATCGCCATCACCCATTGGGGACCATCCTGACCCCTCTCCTACCTGGTGGGTCAACTCCCATCTCCATCACCCCCTTGGGGACCACCCTGACCCCCTTGTCCTACTTGGTGGTTCACCTCCTATGCCTGGTAGGTCATTTCCCATGCCTGGTGGGTCACCCCTCAGCTCCATCACCCCCTTGGTGACAATCGTGACCCCTCCTGTCCTACCTGTGTTGTAGAAGACAGTGGAGATGAAGGTGCAGTTCTTGAAGAAGGTGTTGCTGGAGGTGATGTCCTCAAAGTAGCACTCCTCGAAGAGCGAGTCCTCAAAGGTCACCGACTTCATCTTCAAGCCGATGAACCTGGTGGAGCAGGAGGTTGGAGGAAGAGGTCCCCAGCTCAGCAGCAGCTCAGCAGCAGCTCAGCACCTCCCCTCAGCCCCTGCCCAGACACACTTGTTGTTGAAGTACTCGCCGTCGCGGTGGATCTGGTTCTCCAGGGTGAAGTTGAAGGTGAAGTGGCGAACCTTCTCGCGGCTGAAGAGCTTGGTACGCGATGCATACTCGATGTTCTGCAGGTGCTTGATCATGTCTGGGAACCAGACTGTCAGCCCGTAGTAGCTGTGGGGAGAGAGGGGCTCAGCCCAAGCCAAGGCTGCTAGGCCTGGCCCAGTTCCATCCCATCCCATCCCATCCCATCCCATCCCATCCCATCCCAGTGCTGCCCATCCCTCTGCCAGTCCCATCCCAGTCCCACCAGTCCCAGTCTAGTTCCATCCCAGTGCTGCCACTCTCATCCCAGTGCTGCCCATCCCATTCCAGTCCCATCCCAGTGCTGCCAGTCCTGTCCCAACTCCATCCCAGTACTGCCAGTCCCACCCCAGTGCTGCCCATCCCATTCCAGTCCCATCCCAGTGCTGCCAGTCCTGTCCCAACTCCATCCCAGTACTGCCAGTCCCACCCCAGTGCTGCCCATCCCATTCCAGTCCCATCCCAGTGCTGCCAGTCCTGTCCCAACTCCATCCCAGTACTGCCAGTCCCACCCCAGTGCTGCCCATCCCATTCCAGTCCCATCCCAGTGCTGCCAGTCCTGTCCCAACTCCATCCCAGTACTGCCAGTCCCACCCCAGTGCCATCCCAGCACTGCCTATCCTATCCCGGTGCTGCCAGGCCCATCCCAGCATTGCCTGGCCCATCCCAGTTCCATCCCAGTGCTGTCACTCCTGTCCCAGTCCCACCTCAGTCCTGTTCCAGTGCTGCCCATCACAGTCCCATCCCACTCTCACCAGTCCCATCCCAGTCCTGTCAGCCCCATCCCAGTCCTACCCCAGCACGTCCCAACCCCTCCCAGTCCCACCCCAGCCCCAGTCCAGTGCCACCAGTCGCTGGCCCCACCTGAAGGACATAGTGAACCACACTGCCATCATCATCAGCGTCACTCGCCGGTACTGGGGCGCAAAGCACTGCTGGAAGTTGCTCCACACCTACAGGGTGGGGAGAGGAGAAGGTACTGGGGGAGGCTGCAGGGGAGCAGGCCCAGCCCTGGGAATGATGTGAGCCTTACCTGCTGCGAGAGGTTGAGGACTCGGACGAGCCAGCGGCGGTACCAGGTGCCTGTGTCTGACTGGATCTCGATCAGCTCATCCTCCCTCTTGATGGTCTTGATGTGGGTCACCTGGGGGGTGGCAGCAGAAAGGACAGTGGGGATGTTGGGAGGCTGCTCAAATTCAGCCAAGGTGAGACCCAGTTCCAACTTGTGCCTCAGTTTCCCCCCACTCCCAGAGGTGGGAATTTGCAGTCCCTTGCTCCTCCAGGAGGTCTACTGGGTGCCTGGAGGCTCAGCCCTGGGGCTGGTGGGCGGGGGCCTTACCGAGAAGACCCTCTCAGGGTGGCCCTTGGCTCTCATGTTGGTGTCGTGGACCTGCTTCAGCACCATCCAGGCCTCGTCATGCTTCCCATTCTGCAGGGCAGAGCATGGAGATCACCCAGCCTGCCCCTGGCCCACCACGCACTCAGGGACCCACACTCAGGGTCCCACCACCCATTGGGGAGTACTGCTTGGATTCCTCCACCTCCATCATCTACTCAAGGTCCCTGCCTGGGTCCCACCACCCACCTGGAGGTCCTTACCTGGGTCTCTCCTTCTCTATCACCCACTTGGGGTCCCTGCCCAGGTCCTACCACCCACCTGGAGGTCCCTGCCTGGGTTCCTCCATCTCCATCACCTACATTCAGGGTCCCTGCTCAGGACCTGCCATCCACTTGGGAGTCACTAAGTTGTCTCCCTCCATCTCCATCATCCACTTGAGGTTCCTGCCTGGGTCCCTCCATCACCCAAATCAAGGCCCCTGCTCAGGTCCCATCAACCATGTGGAGGTCTGCTAGGGTCCTACTACCCACTTGAAGGTCCCTACCCAGTTCCCCCCATCTTCATTACTCACTCAGGGTCCCTGTCTGGGTCCCACTGCCCACCTGGAGGTCCCTGCCCAGGTCCCTCTCTCTCCGTCACCCACTTGGGGTCCCTGCCTAGGTCTCTCCACCACCCAATCAGAGTCTTTGCTTGGGTCCCACCACCCACTGAAGGTGAATTGGGCAGGGACCTTCATCTCCATCACCCACTCATGGTCCCTGTCTGGCTCCCACCACCCACTTGAAGGTCCCTGCCCTGTTTCACCTCCATCTCCATCATCTACTTAGGGTCCCTGCCTGGCTTCCTCCAGCTCTGCTCCCAGCTCAGGGTCTCTGCCTAGGTCTCTCCATCACCCAGTTACAGTCCTTGCTTGAGTCCCACCACCCACTGAAGGGGAACTGGGCAGGGACCTCCACCTCCATCACCCACTCATGGTCCCTGTCTGGATGGCTCCATCTCCATCACCCACTCATGGTCCCTGCTTGGCTCCCACTTGAAGGTCCTTTCCCTGTTCCCCCCATCTCCACCACCCACTTGGGGTCCCTGCCTGGGGTTCCTCCATCTCTGCCTCCAGCTCTGGTTCCCACCATCCACAGATGGTCCCTTGCTTGCACCTCTCAGCCCCCCAGCTCACCTCCAGGAAGAAGCGAGGGCTCTCGGGCATGGTGGTGAGGGCCCCGATGGCGAACACCGAGGGGAAGGCGCAGACCAGGACGAAGACTCTCCAGCTGTGGAACTGGTAGGCTGAGCCCATCTGGAAGCTCCAACCTATGGAGAACAGGAGAAGGGACCCACAGTGATGGTGCTGAGCTCCACCAACCTCTCCTGATGCTCCAGTGCAGGAAGGCTCTTACCATAGTGGGGGATGATAGCCCAAGCCATGGCTGAGGCATAGATGCCTCCAATCATCCAGAACATGCAGAGCCAGCTCAGGTGCTCCCCACGCTTCTCCTGAGCCAGGAACTCCGAGAAGTAGGAGAAGACAATGGGGATGGAGCCACCAATGCTGGGGGGATGGAGAGCAGAGAGGGGTCACCCGCTGCTGCAAACAAGGGAGCTCAGCACCCCAAAGCTTGGGGGGGTTCCCCCTTACCCTACACCCGAGAGGAGGCGGCAGAAGAGGAAGGTGCCGTAGCCTTGGACGAAGGAGGAGAAGAAGGCGAAGATGCTGTTGACGGAGAGGGAGATGAGCAGGCACTGCCTTCGGCCCAGGCGGTCAGCCAGCCCGCCCCACAGGAACGCACCCACCATCATGCCCAGGTACACGATCAGCCCTGCCAGGGGACAAGGTGGCATCACAGAATCACAGAATCACTAAGGCTGGAAAAGACCCCCAGGATCATCAAGTGCAGCCTATGACCCAATACACCACAACATCTAAACCATGCCACTCAGTGCCACATCCAATCTTTTCTTAAACACCTCCAGGGACGGCGACCCCACCACCTCCCTGGGCAGCCTGTTCCAGAGCCCAATCACCCTCTGTGTGAGGAAGTGCTTCCTAATGTCCAGTCTAACCCTCCCCTGCTGCAGCTTCAAGCCATGGCCTCTTGTCCTGTCACTAGCTGCCATGGAGAAGAGCCCAACCCCTACCTGACTACAACTTCCTTTCAGGTAGTTGTAGAGGGCGATAAAGTCCTCCAAGTCTCCTCTTCCTCAGGCTAAACAGTCCCAGTTCCCTCAGCCTTTCCTCATATGGCTTCCCCTCCAGCCCCTTCACCAGTCTTGTTGCTCTCCTCTGGACCCTCTCCAGCACCTCAACATCCTTCTTGAAGTGAGGGGCCCAGAACTGGACACAGTACTCAAGGTGAGGCCTCACCAGTGCAGAGTACAGGGGGAGAATCACATCCCTAGTCCTGCTGGTCACACTATTCTTGATCCAGGCCAAGATGCCATTGGCCTTCCGTGCTGCCTGAGCACACTGCTGGCTCATGTTCAGCTGGCTGTCAACCAATACTCCTAGGTCCCTCTCCGCTGAGCCACTCTGCAGCCACTCATCTCCCAGCCTGGAGCGCTGCATGGGCGTGTTGTGGCCAAAGTGTAAGACCCTGCACTTGGCTTGGTTGAATTTCATGCCAGTCCTGGGGGACACAGGGACCTGCACCACAGATCACATTGAGGAGGGACAGATAGTGCTATCAGTCCTGGGGGACATTGGCACCTGCACCCCAAGTCATCTTGAGGAGGAACTCATGGTGTCAGCAGTCCTGAGGGACACAGGTACCTGCACCCCAAGTCACCTCACCAAGCAACATATGGTGTCATCAGTCCTGGGGAGACAAGGACCTACACCCCAGGCCACATTGAGGAGGGACACATGGTGCCAGCAGTCCTGGGGGACACTGGGACCTACATCCCAAGTCATCTCACCAAGGGACACATGGTGCCAGCAGTCCTGGGGGACACTGGGATCTGCACCCAAAGTCATCTTGAGGAGGGACAGATAGTGCCATCAGGGACCTGCATCCCAAGTCATCTTGAGGAGGGACACATGGTGTCATCAGTCCTAGGGAGACAAGGACCTGTACCCCAGGTCAACTTGAAGAGGGACACATGGTACCAGTAGCCCTGAGGGACACAAGGACCTACACCCCAAGTCATCTTGAGGAGGGACACATGGTGCCAGCAGCCCTGAGGGATACTGGGACTGACAGACCAAGTCACCTCACCAAGGGACACATGGTGCCAGCAGTCCTGGGGTACACAGGGACCTGGACCCCAGGTCACCTCACCAAGGGACACAGGGACCTGCACCCCAAGTCACTTCAGGGCTGGTGACAGCGATGGCTTCAGGGGTTCTGTGGAGGTGGTGGTGACCTCTCTGCAGCTGAGCACAGCCTGGGCAGAAAGTAGAGGGTAGGACACCAAGCCCCACCTCTCTGCTGACATGTTTTGGGGTGTCCTCTCTGCTCTTCTTGGGGATCATGGGACTGGACCTCCATCTCCAGCCCTACTCCTGCCAGGAGTTTGCCAGGTCTCAGGGAAGGAGGTGGGGGGGGGGGGGGTCTGGGATCTGCTGGGATCTGGAGGGGCTCAGGCTGTGAGCTGCAGTGCAGCCAAGGCTCCTACAGCCCCCCCAGAGCTGCTCTCAGCACCCCCTTATCAGTTCCAGGCAGGATGGGAGGGAGCTCCAGGTCTGGCTGCAGCCAGGAGATAAGCTGGGAGGGATTTGGGGGGGTCTGGGAGGGTATGAGTCACAGCCTGACTGCGCAGCACCAGCCCACCCCCGCCTTGTCCTCACTGCTCAGGTGGGGACCAGCACAGGAGGAGAAGGATGGTGTGAGCTCTACACCCAAGCATCACCACCCCTATGTCCCTCCTGGACACCCACACCTCCTCCTGGACTCCCACATCTCCTCCTGGACCCCCATATCCTCATGGCCCCCATCCCATTTCTTCTGGTGGCCCTCCCACACCTTGTGGTGTTCTTCCATAGCCATGTCCCTCCACATCCCCATGGTTCCCCTGTGTCCCTCCCCACAACCCCATGGATCTGCTAATGTTTCCCCATGTCCATATCAGCTTGTGTCTCCCCCCAGCTCCCTGTGGCCTCCTGTGTATCTCTCCATCTGCTCATGTCCCCCATATCTCCTCTCCTTCCATGGCCCCACCTGCTTGTGCCTCTCCAGAGCTCCCCGCGTCCCCCCATGTTCTATTTGTCCCTCCATATCCCTTTATCTGCTGGTGGCCCCCTATCTTCTCTCATATCCTCCATCTCCCAGTGCCCCTCCACATCTCTTCCTGTCCCTCACACCCACCATGTCCTATTTGTCCTTCCATATCCTTCTGCCTGCTCCTGTCCCATCATGTCTCTCCACATCTTCAACTTCCCAGTGCCCCTCCATGTCCCCCATGTCCTCCTGTCCCTCATGCCCACCATGTCCTATCTGTCATTCCACATCCCCCTACCTGCTCCTGTCCCATGACATCTCCCAGTGCTCCTCCATGTCCTCCCATGTCCACCAGTTCTTCATGCTCTCCATACTCTGTGAGTCCTTCCACATCCCTCTACCTGCTCCTGTCCTTTCACATCCCCCATCTCCCAGTGCCTCTCCAATGTCCCCCAATGTCCTCCTGTCCTTCATGCTCCCCATATCCCGTGAGTCCTTCCACATCCCTTTACCTGCTCCTGATCCTCCATCTCTCTCCACATCCCTCATCTCCCAGTGCCTCCCCAATGTCCACTTAATGTCTCCCAGTCCCTCACGCTCTCCACACCCCATAGGTCCCTCCGCATTCCTCTCTACCTTTTCCTCTCCATCCCCTCTCCCCCCACAACCTCCAGCCCTTCCTCACCCAGCATCCCCTTGTTGGAGTCGGAGAGGCACATGTCCTTCTCAGCGCTGGGCAGGACAAAGCCCACCACGAAGACCTCCACGCCGTCAGCCATCAAGGCCAGTCCCAGGACGAAGTAGAGGGTCCACTGGAAGCGGCCGTGGCCGCATTCCTGCAGGATGAGCTCGTACTGCTGGGCCAGCTCCTCCTTGTCCTTCCTGCGCTGGCCCTCGCTGTCGTCGAAGGCTCCGACAGCCACCTCTGCCCCCAGCCTCTCACCACCTTTCAGCGACTCCTGCCGGGGGATCCCTTGGTACTCGCCCTCGTAGATCTCATCTTCCTCGTCGTGCCCCTCGGTGGCATCGCTGGAAGCTCCTTCCTCCTCGTTGGCTCCCTCCCCTCCTCCCCGGTAGTAGCCGTCCTGGGGGATGTAGTCTTCATCGTCCTCCTCTTCCTCGAAGCGGGAGTAGGAGCGCTTGGTGTACTCATCCTGCATCCGGTCCATGCCCTTGCTCACTTTCTTGGCTGCATGTTTCTTCACCTCCTTGGCGATGTCCTTGGCTCCCCGGATGAAGGCGGTCCGGTCTCGGAAGCTCTCATCCATGGTGCCGCCGGCAGTCGGTGGCGATCGCCGGGACTGGGAGGGCTGAGGGGTGGCGAGTGCTCTCCGCTGTGCCCTCACGCCCAGGGACCGCGGTGGGATGCGGGGAGTTGGGGGATGGCACTACCCATCCGCCTGGTGCCGGCTGGGGAGGGGACGCGGGAGGAGCTCGGACGCTGCCTCGGACCTGGAGAAGCCCAGACACAAGGAAGGGGCTGGGTTAGGGTGGGAAGTGCCCCGCATCCTACCTCATCCTGGGGTTTCCTCCGCTCTCAGCATCCCCCACCGGCATCCAAGGCATCTGGGATGGAAACAGGAGGATTTGGGACACCCACATTAAGGGGAGCAGGATGGGGACATCTCTTAAGGGGAGCAGGATGGGGACATCTCTGGAGGATGTCAGGTCCATGCCAACCCCACCATGCTCAAGGTCCCTTCTCCCCTCAGAGGATCAAAGCCGTCACAGGTGTTCACATTCCAGTAGGATTTAGGCACCCTTTGACCTCCAGGTGGATTCTCCAATGACTCCTAACATGGCTGAGCACAAGCTGTGGTGCCTGCTCAGCTCTCTCCAGCTCTTTTACCCCAAACCCAACAGCACCTCCAAAATCAATCCACCTGCAGGAGTAAGGAGCTTGGTACCCATGGGATCGATATGGCCAGAGGGAGGAGGGATTCATAGGGACAAACAAGATGAGAAGGTTCACCCACCTCCGCCCTTGGCCCATCCACCCATCCAGGGACACCCCCCTCAAGGGTGGGGAGTCTGAGACTGGAGCTCTGCAGGGCTGCACTGACCCCCAGCTTGGGCCCACAGTGGGGAGCAGGACCCTCCACAGCCCAGATCCAGCCTTTCCATGTCCATTCCCACAAGGGACAGAGGAGAAGGGTGCAGGAGGGACATCAGGAACACCACTACTCGTCAGTCCATCCACCTAGGATTGCAAGTCACCACTAAAAACCAGGCCAGCAGCAGGCCTGGACCAAAGCACCCCCTGAACCAAAGCTCCCCCGTTTCCTTGGGAACCATGGGATGGAGCAGCACTGGAGGGATGGGGAGGGGACCAGCCCCTCCTGAGGGCATGAGGGGTCCCCAAAACCTTTCAGGGGTTGCCAATGCCCTGGAGTCAGGGGCTCAAGGAGGCAGGTTTGGGATGAGGGTCCCTCAGAGGGGTCCCAGGCTAGCTGATGGTGACCCAGCTGTGGCTCCAGCTCTCATCTGGATGGCCGAGGCTGGCTGTGGTGGCAGAGCAGGCACCAGGACAATGTGTGCCAGGATATGCTCCCAGGGAGGCTTCCAGAAGGGATTTGGCTGCTGGTTGTGCTTGGCAAGAGATGCTGGCATCGGCAGAGCTGAACTAAATACACAGGGCAGAGCTGGAGGGTGCTGGGGACACCCTGGGCAGAGCCAGAGGGTGCTGGGGACATCCTGGGCAGAACTGGAGGGTGCTGGTGACATACTGGGCAGAGCTGCCTAAGGCTGGGGACATCCTGGGGTAGAACTGGAGGGTGCTGGGGACACTCCGGGCAGAGCTGGAGGGTGCTGGGGACACCCTTAGCCCCCTCATGGCCTGGCCTTTAGGGAGGAGATAAAGCATTTGGACAGAGCCCAGAGGCTCTCATCTGCAGGTGGCACCTCCCTGTCCCCACACCCCTTCCCCTAGTGTCCCCCCTCCATGGGCAGGCAGTGTACCCCCACCCTGAGCCTCGCAGAGCTCAGCCCAGCTCATGACATGGATGGACCCCCAGCCCCATAGCCTATGCTGCTGACCCAGCTGGGGGGGGGGGGGAGGGGACTGGCATGACCCCCCCCCCCCCCTAAAAAAAACAAACAAAAAAAGCTATTTTTATGTGAGTCAGGGAGCTGCAGGGAGAGGGATGCAGGCAGCACCCTGTGCCCCCTCCCCAAGCCAGGGGACAGGGCTATGCTGGGGAGGCTAAAATTAGCCCTTCTGAAGCAGTCAGGGCTGTCAGCATGGGTGTCCCTTCCCCAGGCGGTGTGGGGGTTGGAGCCCACCCTGGCTCTGCACAGGGACGTGGGGATGCTGCTGCGGCACAGCCTGTGGGAGGGGGGTGGTTATGGGTGTCCCCCGACCCCCCCCCCCCCCTTTCTGAAAGAAGG
>VWZO01008900.1:31054-52885 GCA_013396975.1 Bucco capensis | reverse complement strand
GGAAGGGGGAAAGAGCCAGGAGGGAAAGGGGGGCAAAAGCCAGGGGAGAGGTAAGTCCAGGGGAGATGGGTCAAATCCGAAGGGGGACAGGGCAAATCCAGGGGTGGTTCTGCCTATAGCAGGAAGATCTGCTGCCCCAGCTGGGTCCTGGTGTCTTCCTTGAGTGACAGCACCAAAAAGCCACCCCTGGAGGCACCAGTTTCTTTGGACACCAGAGATCTTGAAGCATATCTGATCTCAGCATTGTGATCACTGCAAACCTCCATCCCAAGCACACATCCCACCCATTCCCTACCTAAATCTGCCCATTTCAGGATTCCAAGGTGGACTCTCTCCTGAATTTCTAACTGCAGAGGTTGGATTATGGATCTTGTTACTCCTTCCTCACCCTGAGAGCCCATGGAAGGAAGATGCAGCAGCATCTTATTCTTTTCAGGCTATTAAAATCCAAGTTGTTCCCTCTCCCTTATGCATTCTAGAGGCTTTTGGTCCCAAGACAGGCTGAGCTCACTGGGAAATGAAACCCAGAGCAAACAGCACCAAATGTAACAGGCTCCAGTTGTCCAGGGCCCTGCTGGAGCTCCTGAGGAGACAGGAGCATTTTCCAGCAGGAGGTGGGATTCGAGGAGCAGATGAAGGTGCTGCTGAGCAGAGCGAGATGCTGGGATGAAGCAGCAGGAGGACACAGCACCTTCTCCATCATCTCAGAGGGCTGCTCCCTTCCCACCTGGCAGGAGCTAAGAAGGTCACCCAGCACCAGTCACAGAGAGCAAGACCTCTCCCTCCTGGCAGGCATTTGGAGCTGATCGATGGATGGCCACGCTCCTCTCCCTTGGCAGGATTCCTTCCCACTCCAGGAATGCCTTTCGTGGCTGTAGCTCTCATGGATTTTTTTCAAAGGACTCTTTGACTTTGGTCAAGTCTTGGCACCAGAATCTTCTTGTCATCTGCTCCCCAGACCATGCTGATGGTTAAAGCACTCCTTTGGTGCTCCCAAGAATGGAGCTCAGCTCCAGCTCCTCTCCACCTCCAGCCCCTCTCTAGGCTGGTGGGATTCCTGCTCCCCATCTCCAGCTCTGCTCCTTTCAGCAGCAGCAGCTCTGAAGCCACTTCTCATTCTCCTCCAAGCACAAACAGCTGCATGACTTCATCCCTGTATCCATCAGCCATGCCTGGTGGGATTCCTGCTCTCCATCTCCCATGGCCTTGCCTGGTGCCTGCATCAGGCTCTTTCCCTAACTTCTCCATCGGAGCAGCACAGGGTGGAAGAGC
Organism: Bucco capensis; assembly: GCA_013396975.1. Taxonomy (NCBI): domain Eukaryota; kingdom Metazoa; phylum Chordata; class Aves; order Piciformes; family Bucconidae; genus Bucco; species Bucco capensis. Next base: position 51,613 of record VWZO01008900.1, on the reverse strand, counting down.
TCCAGGCTGGCCATGCTCCAGCAGTAATTGCCAAGACATCTTCTTGGGAAGGAGCCTGAACGGATGGGATTGTGCCAGGCTCTGGAGAGGCTCAGAGCCAGGCAAGGCCTGGGGGTGGTTTAATGCAACCACCGAGGTTCAGTGAGCACCCTGGTGCCTCCAGGTCTGCTGGAGGACCTTGTGCAAGTGACATCTCCTCCTCTGGACTTCAATGTCCCCTAGACAAACTTGGGAACCTTCCTTGCAGCTGGGGGAGGTCAGGCTGAGCACCTCAGAGTCATTCAAGTTGGAAAAGACCTTTCAGATCACCCAGCCCAAGTGTTAACCTAACACTGCCAGGTCACCACTGAACCATGTCCCTCAGCACCACATCTGCACGGCTCTGGAACACCTCAGACTGGTCAGCATCAGCTCCCTACAACCACACTGACCTAGGAAGCAGCCCTGGAAACTTCACAACACAGCAAACCTCAGATCTCCTCTGAATGCTCCTGAACTGTCCCCAGAAAGGCTGGATTTGAGCTGGGATGCCAAATTTGAGCCTCCACATCAGCGAGAACACCAAGTGCAGCTCAGGTGTTACTTTTGTAACAGCTCCTGATAAAAGAGATGTATTTATACTTTATCTCTAATTACAGAGCAACTGAATGAAGTACAGAGCATTGAAGAGCCCCAAGAGCCTTCCAAGAGTCACAAGCACTACAGAAGCTCTATGGGCACCATTCACAGCTGCCCCTAAAGCCAAAGAACAACTCCAGGTCATCAAATATCTGGAAGCACTTTTTGCCTCAAAATCACCTAGATGTCAAGTTTCACAGGCAGAAAGCCAACACCTATCTCCCCATCTCCAATTGCAGGCTCCTTCCCCCTGCTCCCATGAGGAGCTCTGCAAAGCTAAGGTCCCTTCCTCCTCCTCCCCCACTTTCAGGAAGGTGTCAAACTTCCCCAGACTCTGCTTTTGCACTTCCCCAATCATCAGTCCCACTGGTGCCAAGTCACTGAATTCATCAGGAGAGGCAGGAGCTCTGCTCCACCTCCTCTCCCAACCAGCAGCTTCACCCCAAGTTGATTGCCCCCCCCAGGCAAAGATACCCCCAGCAGCACAGCTCCACTGGCTCAAACAGATCTCATTTCTAACCAAGTCTCTTCCCTGGGTGGAAAGGGATGAGGCAAGGACTCAGGAGAGCAAGTTTCACTGCCTCATTATTCCTCCAAACTTCCAGCCCCTCTCCTTGTGCCCTCTGAATCCCAGGATGTCAGGGATTCGAAGAGACCTCTGGAGATCATCTAGTCCAACTCCCCTGCCAGAGCAGGACAACCTAGAGCAGCTTGCACAGGATGTGTCCAGCTGGCTTTGGAATAGCTCCAGACACGGAGACTCCAGCACCTCCCTGGGCAGCCTGGGCCAGTGACTGGGCTACCAGTGTCCAAGGAGACGAAGGATTTGAAGGCTTCCTCAGCCACCAACAAAGAGGCTGGAGAAAGGAAGGAACCAGGTGCATCACCCCAAATTCAGCACCTCACCCAGACCCCTGGCTGTGCCAATGAACTCCATCCCTCAGCAGCTGATCAGAGTCTCCACAAGAGGCAAAGCCTGGTCCTGACCTCAGAGGGACAACCTCCAGGTCTTCAAATGCTTTATTTGTGAACTGGGAAATCACTGCTTTATGTAGAAATACCAAAAACCCTGCTAAGAGTAACTTGGGGAGTCTTGGAGGCTGAGCTAAATGGGGGGAGGAGGAAGAGAGGGAGAGGGAGAGGAAGGAGAAGGAGGAGGAGAAGAAGAGGAAGGAGGAGGAGAGGGAGGGGAAGGAGGAGGAGGAGAGGGAGTAGGGGAAAGGTAATCAAAATGAACGCTAGAAAAAGAAGTGGGGAGAGGGAAAGGGAGAAGAAGGACGAGCTGTGACAGGGCCAGACCCACCTCCCCCTCCTGGGCACAGGGATGTTAGTCCAAGGGGAAAGGAAAGTTGGAGAAGAGAGAGGGAAGGAGCCCCAGGGAGGAGAAGGGTTTGTCAGGATTACATTTAGGGCAGGGGTCCCCTCAAGGGGCCACGAGGAGGCACCCCAGGGGGCCTCTGTGCAGGCCTGGGGGGCAGTGGGACCCTCTGGTAGCCATAGGGTGGGGGGCGAGGGGGCCCATTGTAGCCATGGGGAGGCATCAGGGGAGGAGGCCCACGCATCCCGTGGTGTGGCATGGGGCCTGGGTGACCTGTGGGGACACAGAGCACAGAGTTAACAACCTCCAGAACAGCCGATTCCTTCCCAGAATTCCACCCCTCACCCCTCCTCAAGTGCCAGTCTGGGCCAGCACTAGCCTTGTTGCCCTTCTTCCAGCAGCTCCTGGAGAAAAGTCTCTCCCCCACAGGTTTCCATGTTGATATCCTGAGGTGAAGGATGGGGAGAGAGCTGAGCTCCACCTCCTGATGGACACCAGGAAAAGCCCCAGGAGACCCTGGCTTAGCAGCTTGTAGGTCTTGCTCAACCCAAGACCACTCTCCATGTGGGGGAAGCTGCACTGTCACCTCCTCCCCATCCCCATCAGATGAACCCAACCACCAGGAGGAAAGAACAGCCAGCACGCCCTGCAAGCCCCAACTTACCCATGGGTGACCCAAAATGAGGTCCTCGAGGTGGCATGCCCATGGGGGGTGGGCCAGGGTGAGGCATGCCAGGTGGGGGCCGGGGAGGAGGTTGGCCTCCGGAGCCTGGTGGTCCTGGGTGATGTTGGCCCATGCCAGGTGGCCCGTGGTGGACTTGCATGGGAGGCATTCCTAAGGGAATAGTAAGTCGATAAGGAGGGAAGCAGCTTGGGGCAGGAGCTCTGGGGCCCTGCAGCCCAAAGGGGAGCACCAAATCCAAGTGTAGGCTTGTAACATCAGGGACAGTAGCAGAAGCAAGGGTGAGAAGGGCTCTCTGCTAACTAAAGGAGGAGAAAGAACAAAGTTCTCTGACAAGAGGCAAGAGAACCATGGAATTGTTTAAGTTGGAAGAGATCTCCAAAACCATCAAGCCCAACCATTAACCAGCACTGCCAGGTCACCACTAAGCCATGTCCCTCAGCACCACATCTCCAGGGCTTGGACACCCCCTCCAGGGATGGGGACTCCACCACTACTCTGGACAGCCTGGGCCAGGCCTTGAAACCCTTTCAGTGAAGAAATTGTTCCTCCTGGCCAACTAAAACCTCACCTGGTGCAACTTGAGGCTCTTTCTTCTTGTTCCTTGGGAGAAGAGACCAACCCCCACCTGGCTCCAAGCTCCTTGCAGGACTTGCAGACCCAGAAGGTCTCCCCTGAGCCTCCTCTTTTCCACACTAACCAAGCCCAGTGCCCTCAGCTGCTCCTCAGCACACTTGTACTCTAGACCCTTCCCCACCTGCCTTGCCCTTCTCTGGACACACTCCAGCAACTCCTTCTTGGAGTGAGGAGCCCAAAGCTGAGCCCAGGATTCCAGGTGTCACCTCCCCAGTGCTCAGGCCAGGAGGACAAGCCCAGCCCTAGTGCTGCTGCCACCCTGGGCTGCTCCAAGCCAGGCTGCTGGTGACCTTCTTGCTCACCTGGGCACTCTGCTGCCTCATCTTCAGCCACTGGTGACCAACTCCTAAGGGCCTTTTTGGGGGAAACAGGAAGAGGCTGCAGTGTAGGAAATGCTGCTTGGATCTAAGTGTGTGTGCAGGAAGATATGACAGCAGGTGTGGTGCAGCCCTGGGAGAGAGGAATCCCCACCCTTGCTGCTTTTGGATGAGCTCCTTGCCTTTGCAGCTTACCTTGCTTTGAGCAGCAGTCCCCTGGCTCCCTCCAAAGCAGCTCTTTCCTACTATTCTCTTCTTTTACCCTTTTTAAATCCCCAAACAACCACAGATTCTTTTCTCCTCAGCACAATCCCAAGAGCCTAGCACAGCTCCAGAGGGTTCAGGGTCAGACTTTCCCTTTATTGGGTGTAATTAGCTCCTCTAAAGCCTGAAATCCAGCTTGTAATCAGAAGCTGAGCAGCAACAGCCATCTGGTCACTCAGAGAAAGAGCCAGAGCCAGGATCCCACACACCCAGAACACCCTAATCACCTCTCAGCACAGAGCCAGGCAGGATTAAACCAACATCATCACTCAACTGAAGTTCTGGCCTTTGAAAGCAGAGCCTAGATGTACAAGCTGCTCCTTTCCTCACTACTACAGGGCTAAAAACGAAAGGAAATCCAAGAAACATTTTGTTCTCCTGCCTGGCAGAGCTGCAGACTTTGTGTTGAGAAGCTTCACACTTCAGGCATTTATTTAGAGGGAGAAAAAAATGATGAAGGTTTGGACTCTCTAACATCCTCCCAGCCACAACAGCACCCCCAGAGCTGAGGAGCTGGACCCTCCCTGTCCCACACCTTCCCATCTCCAGGAAACCAAGGTCTTTGACCCTTCCCAGAAGGGCAAATTCCCAAAGTGCTGCGGCAATCCCCCTGGCTGCTCTCCAGGCTGGGCTGTGGAACAGATTGTAGAAGAGTTAGAGGAGAAAGCAGGCAAGCAGGCACAAGGCTGCTGATGTGATGGCCTCAGTCCTACATAGATCCTTCCCTTCCTCCCTCTGCTGCCCTGAGCTGCAGAGAGGAACAACTCAGGTGAAAGAGACCTCCTGGAATCACTCTGGTTGGAAAAGATCTCTAAGATCATCCAGTCCAACACCACCATGCTCACCACTAAACCATGGCCCCAAGCACCAGATCTCCATGGTTTTGGAACACTTCCAGGGATGGTGATTCCACTACTGCCCTGGGCAGCCTGGGCCAGTGCTTGATAACCCTCCCAAGTAAGAAATTCTTCCTGATGTCTCATCTGAACCTCTGCTGGTGCAACTTGAAGCCATTTCCTCTTGTCCTATCACTTGTTATTTTGGAGAACAGAAAGGTTAGATTTGGAAGAGACCTTTCAAGGTCATCTAGTCCAACTCCTGCAGCCAGCAGGGACATCTGCAACTGGAGCAGGTTACTCCCAGACCCAAACAACCTCACCTGGAATGGTTCCAGGATGGGACATCTCCCACCTCTCTGGGCAACCTGGGCCAGGCTCTCACCACCCTCAGTGTGAAAAAATTCCTCCTTATTGAGTCTAAATCTCCTTCTTTTAGTTTCAAACTATCACCCCTTGTTCTATCATAACAGGTCCTGCTAAAAACACTCTCTCTCTTATCAACCCCTTTAAGTAATGGCAGGCTGCAATAAGCTCTCCCTGGAGCCTTCTCAAAGGCTTGACTCCTCCACAGAGAGAAAACAAAGTTTTCTCCCCATTTTCCAGCAGGAGAACCTCAGGAGGCAGGTGATTTACCCAAGCCCAGCCCCCAAAAAGGAGAAGACAAGCTGCATTTCCAAAGCAGGACACTGGATTGCTGCTTACCTGGATGGTGCATCCCTCCTGGAGGGAAGGGGTGTGGGTGAGGAGGGTGTCCCCCAGCAGGTGCAGCCCCAGAGGGGGGGCCAGGGGCTCCTGCTCCTGGTGGCATGGGTGGGGGTGGCATGGCAGGAGGCATGCCTGGAGGCATGGCTCCAGGGGGAGGCACCGGTGGGGGGAAGGATCCTGGGGGTGGGAGACCTGGAAAAATTGAGAATTTTGTTGAGTGTAAAAGGCAAGCAAAGGAAAAGTCATGAAAAAGTACAGCTCCTAGGAATGGGAAGGGAAAATACCTAAGGAAGCATGGAAAAATAAAAGCAGGATCCTTTTCCTCACCCCTAGGGCAGCACAGGGTGAGCTGCATGGGGAGGGAAGAGGAATCATGGAGATTTTTAAGACCATTGAGTCTAACCATTAACCAGCACTGCCAAGTCACCACTGAACCATGTGCTTCAGCACCACATCTCCATAGCTTTGAAATCCCTCCAGGGATGGTGACTCCAGCACTGCCCTGGGCAGCCTGGGACAGGCCTTCACAAACCTTGCCAGGAAGAAATTGTTCCTAGTATCTAACCTAAACCTCCCCTGCTGCAAGCTGAGACCTCTTCCTCTTGGCCTATCACTTGTTCCTTGGGAGAAGAGCCACACCCCCACCTGGCTCCAAGCTCCTTGCAAGTGCCAGAAGGTTTGGTCTCCCCTGAGCCTCCTCTTCTCCAGCCTAACCGAGCCCAGTTCCCTCAGCTGCTCCTCACAATGTTTCTTCTGCAGACCTCTCCCCAGCCTCACTGCCCTCTCCCCACATTCCATGAAGTATCTCCAACACCACCCACAGCACAACACATCCCTACCCCCAGAACCATGGCAAACACTGCCACCAGTGACCCACCTGGAGGGGTGACCCCAGGTCCTAAGGTGGTGACAACAGGAGTGGGAACAGATGGAGGAGGAGGAGCATCAGCAAAGAGCTGGTGGGGCCGATCAGCCTGTGAGAGAGGATTCTGAGCTGCCAGCAGCCGCTCGGCAGCCGAGCCGTGCCGCTCGCCTTTGGAATCCTTCTTGAAGGCATAGGAGACAGTGATGGGCCTGTTGCAGAGGTACTGTCCGTTCATGGCCTCGATGGCAGCATCTGAAGCATCAAAGCTGGCAAAGTTGATGAAGGCATAACCCTTGGAGTTGCCTGTGTCGGGGTCTCGCATGATCTTGGGCGTCTGCAGGATGACCCCGAAGGCGCTGAACGTGTCGTACAGCAGCTTCTCATCGATCTCAGGGTCCAGGTTGCCAATGAAGATGTTGGCTCCCACGTCCAGGTTCTTGTTGTGGGCTGAAGCTTTGTTGACTCGGATTGGTTTCCCATAGAGCTTGATCATGTTCATGATCTTAATGGCGTAATCGGCGTCCTCCTCGCTGAGGAACTCCACAAAGCCATAGCCTGCAAAGAGAGCGCGTGAGGAGAGGGCAGAGCTGCAGCTCAGCCAGGGAGCTGGGGAAGCATTTTGGGTGGGAAGGTGCTTTAAGATTATCTAGTCCAACCATTAACCAGCAATGCCAGGTCATCACTGAATCATGTTCCCCAGCACCACATCTCCAGGGCTTTGAAACAAACCCTGTGACTCCAGCACTGCCCTGGGCAGCCTGGGCCAGGCCTTCACAACCCTTTCAGTGAAAAACATTGTTCCTCATGGCCAACCTAAACTTCTCCTGGGGCAAGCCTATCACTTATTCCCTTGGAGAAGAGACCAACCCCCACCCGGCTCCTCGCAGGGACTTCCAGAGAGCCAGAAGTTCTCCCCTGAGCCTCCTCTTCTCCACATTAACCAAACCAAGTGCCCTCAGCTGCTCCTCCACACACTTGTGCTCTAAACCCTTCCCCACCTGCCTTGCCCTTCTCTGGCCTCACTCCAGCACCTCCATGTCCTTCTGGGAGTGAGGAGCCCAAAGCTGAGCCCAGGATTCCAGGTGTCACCTCCCCAGTGCCCAGTGCAGGAGGACAATCCCTGCCCTAGTGCTGCTGCCACCCTGGGGCTGCTCCAAGCCAGGCTGCTGGTGGCCTTCTTGCTCACCTGGGCACTCTGCTGCCTCATCTGCAGCCACTGGTGTCTAACCTCCCCAGCCTTGAGGATGTTTCCTCTTGGCCTATCACTTGTTCTTTGGGAGAAGCGACCAACCCCCACCTGGCTCCAACCTCCTTGCAGGGAGTTAGAGAAAGTGAGAAGGTCTTCCCTGAACCTCATTTTCTCCAGACTAACCAACCCTGTTTGACTTCAAACCAGAATGTCCAAGGCTCCCTGTGGGGAAAGGAAAATGATCTCCCCTAGAGATAGTCCTTCCCTCTCTCCTCTCCCACAGCAATCCCTCTCTCTGTCCCCAGCTAAAGTATTTTAGTCAGTGCACAGCTTTTGAGAGAGAAACAATAAATATCTCACCTTGGTGCTGCCCAGTGACTCGATCTTTAGGCATGTGAGTATTGACCACGGGTCCTGCCTGCAGGAAGAGCTCCCACAGCAGGGGCTCACTGACCTTCTCATCCAAGCCCCCCACGTAGACTGTTGCATCTGGAGCAGAGGGCAACAGAGCAGCTGAGTTAGCCCCTGGGAAGCTGGAAGTGGTAGCTGGGTGAAGACTTAAAGGCAGAGATACCCCTCCCCCAATAATCTTTTATAATCCCCCACAATTATACTCTCAACCAGGGAAGGTACCAGAGCTGCCTCCTTTTCTCTAGGGAGACTAGATCCCTTCCATTCAGCTCCTGTGTGCATAGGAAGCCTAATGCCCCCAGCAGCAGGCCAGGACGCCCACATCTGACTCCTCCCTCATATCTCTGTGTAGCTCAGGTCCTCTCCCCAACTCCCTCAGCCTCCAGGAGAGCACCTCATGTCTCCAGGGAGCCCAAGCTTAAACCCCTAAACATCACCAGGAAGATCAGGATTCACCCACAGAGTTCCACCAGGGCCCATCCACGGAGATAGCCAGGGGTCCAAGGCTGCCCCACAGAGCTCCTTCATGGCCTCAGGAAGCCCGGAGCCAGCCCAGCAGGTCCCCATGGACCCCGGGCCCCACCCGGAGAGGTCCTCACGGACCTCAAGCCCACCCGAGGAGGTCCCTCGAGATCCCATGCCCCCCCGGGGAGGTCCCCTGAGACCTCAGGCCCAGCCGCGGAGATCCCCTGGGCCCTCAGGCCCAGACAAGGAGGTCCCCTAGGACCTCAGGCCCAGACGAGAAGGTCCCCTAGGACCTCAGGCCCAGACGAGAAGGTCCCCTAGGACCTCAGGCCCAGACGAGGAGGTCCCCCTGGGCCCCAGGCCCGCTCCCCCAAGGCAGACCCAGGCCCAGGCATGGCCCCGGCGCTCACCCTGGTTCCGCTCAGAGATGGGCCCCGCCGCCATCTTGTCCCGCGGCCCGCTCCCGCCCGCGCGGCGCCGCCGTCACGCACGGACACCGTGACGTAAGGACGTAAGCATGCGTCCTGGTAGTACCGGACGTAACGTCACGGCAGAGCGCGGGGAAGGCACGGCGGCCATCTTGAGTGTGGGCGGTGAGAGAGGGGGAGCGGGAGGGCCTGCAGTGCTTCTGTCGCGTAGCCCTGCCGTGACAGGCGGCGACGACACCCTCACGGCCTGACTTCAGTGCCAAGAAGGGGGTCCCAGTGCCAGGGAATCAATCCCAGTGCTGAGGCATCCCAGTATGGAGGGATCTCGGTGCCGGGCAGGGATCCCAGTGCTGAGTGGATTCCAGTGCCAAGGTATCCCAGTGCTGGGGAAATTCCAGTGCCAAGGTATCCCAGTGCTGGGGAAATTCCAGTGCCAGGAAACCCCACTGCTGAGGGATCCCAGTGTCAGGAGATCCTAGTGCAGAGGGATCGCAGTGCCAGCACCCCGCCATGTTGGGGTTCCCCGTTGCTGCCCCTCTCTCTTCCAGCCACACTCCAGTCACCTCCAGCACTCACTTTAATGTGCTCCGAGACACAGAGCTCATGGAGCAGGACCCTGATGAGACCTTCCTGTGGCGCGAGGGGAGATGGACATGGCTCCTCAAGATCCTGCAGCCTCCTTATGCCCATCCCTGTCCCTATCCCCATCCCTTTTCTCATCCCTATTGATGCCTAAAGATTTGACACATTCTGTAGATTTCTAGAATTATTAGAGACTTACGAAGCTTCCTGAATTGTTCACATATTAGAAGCCACTAGGCCAGTTCCTAAAGGACTGTTTTGAAGCATTCCCATGCCTTGCCAAGGATATGATGTTTTGAAGAAACGACCTGCAGATACCCTGAAGACTAAACAACAGCAGAGGGCCAAGCCCCACGTGGGCCCGCTCCGAGGGGCCGAGCTGAAGATCACCGGGGGTGGGCCATTGGTAAACCTAGTGCCAGGGTTGGCTATAGTTATCAATATGCTAATTACCAATAAAAATCTATCAAAGGTGTAATCCCTTGGGGCAGGCGCGCGCGTCCATGTTGAACATCCTGAAGGTGTGGAAGCTTCCAATTAAAGGTAACTCTATCTTTCTCCATTAACTCTGTACCGAGTACTTATTTTCCAGAATTTTCGGCATCACTATCCCCATCCTCATCCTTATCTCCATCATCATCTCTGTCCCTGTCTCTGTCCTCATCCCTATCCCCATCCCCGTCCCCCCACCATGCATTTCAGGACACTGCAGTGGCTCCCTCACCCCACCCCATGGTGGATGCAGCAGGAGCAGAACACTGAGCTCACCACCAGCTTCAGCCTCCTCCAGGGACCCACATTCCAGCCACAGGGATCAGATCCTACTCACCCAGCCTAGATGAGGCCACCCCAACCCCAAAGCTCCTCAAAGCCTCTCTGGAGGTAGCAAAAACTTAATGAAGAACCATGAAACCATCATGTCCAGGGAGAGTTGAGGACACTTTTGGGGACATCCCACCTTGGGTGGGACAGCACAAGGCACACAGTGGTTTGAGGAGGGTCCCACGTCCAGGGTCTCACTGCGAGGGTGCCAGAGGGGTGCTGGTGGGCTTGGGGAGGAGAGGTCCTTGTGCCTGCCAGGAGCTGAGCCGCTCCTGCAGCAGCTGCAGCTCCTCAGCCAAGCCAGCCAGAGACGGGGCAAAGCGTCCATGCTGTGGGGAGATGGGGGGTGGGATAGGTGGAGATGGGGTTGGGATGGATGGAGATTGGGGTGGGATGGGTGGAGATGGGATTAGGATTGGTGGAGATGGGGGTGGGATGGGGTTGGGATGGATGGAGATGGGGTTGGGATGGGGGAAGATGGGAGTGGGATGGGGGAAGATGGGGTTAGGATGGATGGACATGTGGTTGAGATGGATGGAGATGGGGTGGGATGGGTGGAGATGGGAGAAAACAGGGTTAAAATAGCTGGAGATGGGATTGGGATGGGTTGGGATGAGGGGAGATGGGGTTAGAATGTATGGACATGGGGTTGGGATGCATAGAGATGGGTTGGGCTGGATGGGCACAAGTAGGGCAGACACACCCATGGGATCACAAACACCTCCACCCCAAGCAGACCCAGGACCCCCCACGCCCAGAACAACTATCCCCCCCAACCTCCCTGTGCCTCAGTTTCTCCCCAGGGAGCTGTGGGTGCACAGTGTTACCTGGGCCTCAGGCAGCCCCCGCAGGTAGCAGCGTCCCCAGAGGCGGAGGGAGGGTCCCAGGGCACAGGGCAGGAGCAGCCCCGGGGCGCTCGGGGAGGGTCGGGGAGCCCCTGGGCTCTCCAGGGAGGGAATCCTGCAGGCTGGCAGCGGGGAGGGGCGGCTGCTCCGCCAGGGAAAGGCCTGGGGGGCCAGGCTGCCCTTGGCCAGCACCAGCACCTGGCCTGGGCCCAGCTCCGGCCAGGAGTCCAGCAGCTGGGAAAGGGGAGCACGGAATGGGATTGGGGGAAAACCAGTGGGATTAGAAGAAAAGGGGGAAAAGACAGCAGGATTAGGAGAAGAGGGGGGGAAAACCAGTGGTATTAGGGGGAAAGGGGTGGGAAACATCGGGATTAGGGAAAAGGGGTAAAAAACAGCAGGATTAGGGGAAGGAGGGAAAACAGTGGGATTAGGGGAAAATTAGGAAAAACCATCAGGTTTAGGGGAAGAGGGGAAAAAAACCCAGTGGGATTAGGGGAAAAGGAGGGGGAACATTTGGATTAGGGAAAAAAAAGTGGGGAAAACCAGCAGGATTATGGGAAAGCAGGGGAAATGGGATTGGGGAAAAGGGGGAAAACTCAGCAGGATTAGGGGAAGAGGGGGGAAAACGGTGAGATTAGGGGAAAAGGGGAGGAAAACAGGAATTAGGGGAAAAAAGCAGAGGGGAAAATATCAGGATTAGGGGAAAAAAGGTGGGGAAAAACAGGGAGATTAGGAAAAAAGGGGGGGGAATTTGGATCAGGGAAAAGAGGGGAGAGCAATTTGTGTTGCGGAAAATGGAGATTAGAGGGAAAGAAAGGAAAATTTGGGATTATGGTAAAAGAGGAGGAATATCGGGATTAGGGGAAAAAAGGAAGGGGAAAAGTAGGGAGATTAGAAAAAAAGGGGGGGAAAAACAGCGGGAAGGGAAAAAAACCCTAGTTAGGAAGGGGGCAGCTTTGGGGGGCATGGGGTAGGTTTGGGGGGGCATAGGGCAGCATTTTGGGGGGGAATTGGGTACATTTGGGGTGCATGGAGCACCTTTTTAGGGGACTTTTGGGGGGGCATGGGCTACCTTTTTGGGTGACCATGGGGCACCTTTGGGGGGAGACATGAGGCACCTTTTTGGGGGGTATGGGTCATCTTCTGGGGGGACATGGAGGTACCTTACAGGGGGAATGGTGCAGCTATTTGGGGAGGAATGGGGTACATTTGGGGGTGTATGGGGCACCTTTTTAGTGCACTTTTGGGGGGACCTGGGGTACCTTTCTGAGGGGACATGGGGTAGCTTTTGTGGGGCACACAGCACCAGGAAGGGGTTTAACAGGCAGAGCAGCCCAAAATGAACATGAAAATGGAAGGGCCTCATGCAGCCCAACCCAGACCTGGACCCTCCCCAGTACCCCCTTCCCCCCCTCTCAAAACAAACCCAAACCCCAACTCACCCTGGCCGGATTTGGGGGGTGGGTGGCCTCAGGAGGGGGTCCCCCCCTGGGGTTCCTGAAGCGTGCTCGCTGCTGACGGCTGTAGCGCAGCCCCCAGACCCAGACTGGGGGGAGCCCCCCAGCAGCACTGCCCCTCCTGCAACCCCCTGCAGTGGGGAGGGGACCGGGGGGGTCCTGCCAGCATGGCACCCGANTGGGGAAATTGGGGGATGAAGGGGTGAAATGGGAGATTTGGGGGGGATGTCCATCTCCAGTTGGAATGGGGGAAACTGAGGGATGAAAGGGTGAAACAGGAGCTTTTTTCCAGGGGGTGGGGTGTGTGCGCAACCCCTCCCTCGCCCAACTGGGTATGCAGGTGGGGAAACTGAGGCACAGGCCAGGTGGGATTGGAGAGGATTCAGTTCCTTGTCCAATGCCTCTGCCTGTCAGTGGTGAAGTATCCAGGAGGGTGTCCCCCCCTCCACAAACCACTCACAGGGGTGCCCTGGCCTCTCTGCCTCTGGCAGCTGAAGAGGAAGGTGCTGGAGTAGGGAGCGAAGCTGCTGTCGTGCAGAGCCAGCAGGTAAGCCTCTGTGAAGCCGAAAGCCACCGGGAACTGTCGGAGCAGCTGCCAGGTGCAGTCCAGGAACAGCAGGAAAACAGGGGCCTGGGCATGGGCAACACACCTCCATGGCTGGGGATCCAGGGGGTGCGTGTCCATGGATGTGTGTTCATGGGATGTGTACCCATGGGACATGGATCCATGAGCTGTGTATCCATCAGCTATATGTATCCGTGGGACATGTACCCATGAGCTGCATATCCATGGGCTGTGTATCCCTAAGCTGCATACCCATGGGACATGTATCCATAGGATGTGTATCCACAGGATGTATATCCATAAGCTGTGTATCCACAGGATGTGTGTCCCTGGGATGTGTACCCATGGGACATATATCCATGAGCTGTGTACCAATGAACTATATTGTCCATGGGCTGTGCATCCTTGGGATATGTATCCATGAGCGGTGTCTCCATTGGCTGTGAATGCTTGGGACATGTATCCATGTGTATGCTTGGGACATGTATCCATGTGTATCCATGAGCTGTGTAGCCTTGGGACGTGTCTCCATGAGCTGTGTATCCTTAGGATGTGACTCCGTGAGCTGTGTATCCTTGGGACATTTGTCCATGGACTGTGTGTCCATGAGTTGTGTATCCTTGAACTGTGTATCCTTGGGACATGTCTTGATGAGCTGTGTATCCCTGGGATGTATATCCATGAGCTGTGTTTCCATGTCCCCAGCCAGGCTGGTCCTCACCTCCTCCCTGGGGGTATCCCTCTGGAGAAGGCCCAGCCGGAGGGGGAAGGGATGTCCTGCTGCCACCCACTCCCTCTGCACCAGGCTCTGGAAGCCAGGCAGGCTGCGGGCGTGGGGATCCCCCAAGAGCTGCACCAGGGAGGCCAGGAGGCAGTTCAGGTCCCGATCCGATGGCTCTAGGGTTTGGGGGGTGGGGGAACACAAGGTGGGGTCAGGAGGTGTCCCCAACCCTGTCCCCACCTCCCAGCCTCATCCTCTTCTTCCTACCTTGCAGGACGACGGAGCAGTGTCTCCCTGCCAGCAGTGACATCACCTCCACAGCTTTCCTCAAGCAGGCACTTCGGGGGTGGACAAAAAGAGGGGGAGGAGGGGGCTAGTGCACCCCAAAAATCCACAGTGTCCTGCCCTGGGGTGTGTGTGGGGGCTGAGCCCATGGTGGGATGATGTTCAGAGACCCACCACAAGGTCCCCATCACCCTGCAGCTACCAGCTGGGCTCTGGGGAAGGAGTGTCTGCCATGGGAAGGGGGGATTTAGAGTGGGGGGGTGGTTTAGGGTGGGTTTTCCTCCCCCAAAACACTCTGCACCCCACCCAAAAAATAAGCCCACCCCCAAACCCCCCTCACCGGACATGGTCCAGCCAACGTGTGGCTTCCAGGGCCGAGAGCCACTTCTCATCTGCTGCTGCTCCTGCCTCGTGGGGACAGAAGGATGCCTGAGGGGAGCTCAGGGGAGGAGAAGGAGTCCCAAGGTGGTGGTGGTGAGATGATGGGGGGAGTGTCCTCCCCACTGCATGCCCCCTCTCCACTCACCAGGCAGGCAGAGTGCCCTCAGCCTGAGGTGGGCGAGCTGGATGTCGGCAAGGGTTGGCAGCTCCGAGGTGTCAGCCAGCACACAGGGGCCACGGCCCCCCAGCAGCAGAGCCTCCAAGCACCTGGTGGAGAGGGGAGAGGAGGGGAATACACACCACAAAGGGACCCCCAGATGAGGGGGCTGGTGTGGGGCAGCCTCCTCCTCCCCCCCAGATCCCCCAGCAGGACTCACCTCACATCCTCACTGCCAGGTTCTGATGCTGGGTGGAAGCTGGCAGCTCGCAGCAGGTCCCCACCGCCCGGGTGATGCCAGCACAGGCGCTGGGGGTGAGATTGGGGTGACAACCCCACCCCAAATCCATCACACAGCACACATTCCAGACCCTTCTCCCCAGTATTCCCACCACCCCACCTCCAGCACCCCATCACCCTCCTAGAGCACTCACAGGCACTCGGTGCTCCTCAAAATGGGCAAAGGTTCTCTTGAGGTCATGGTCCAGGAGCCAACTGGGCACCCACAGGTACCGAGGGAGGCTGTGGGCACATGAGGGGTGGTGTCATGTGTCCCCCTCCCTTATCACCCCTTCCTCCAGCACCTCCTCCTCCAGCACCCCCCAAATCCCAGGATGCCATTCCCAGTAGCTCACAGAGTGTTTCCCCCAAAACATGGGCAGAGGGCAGCATGCTCTCCCCACCTTTTCACCACCCTCCCTGGTCCCCTTGGGGTGGGGGTGGCCATGCTGTGATCCCCCTCCTCCCCACCAGCTCAGATTGAGGTTCTGGGGGGTCCATGGACCTCCCAATCCAGCTGAGCAGTACCTGGGGGCCATGTCGAAGCGTTCATTGATGGCACTGACCCTCCAGCCCTCAGCACCCAAGCGCTTCAGCTCCTTCTCCCAGTCGTGCAGGCTCTCGAAGAGCAGCGTAGCAGCAGAACCTTCCTCCTCCTCCTCCTCCTCACCCTCTGAAGGGGCTTCAGCAGGGCAGGACCACCCATCGTGTCCCTTGCCAGCGTCACCCAGCCACGCGGCTGCTTCCCGAGCCTGGGCAATGGCATTGGCAACCTGTGGAGAGGAGGAGCCAGGAGCAGGTGTGAACCTCCCAAAAATCCTCCCACAGAGCCACTGCCAGGTTGTGCTGTCACTTGGTGAGAGCGGGGGAGAGGAACCTGATGGAGTTCAACAAAGGCAAGGGGAGAGTCCTGAACCTGCAGAGGAATAACCTCATGGAACAGGACAGGTTAGGGGTTGACCTGCTGGAAGGCAGCTCCATGGAGAAGGACCTGGTGGACAAGTTGCCCATGAGGCAGTGATGTGCCCNGAGCTTGCCAGGGCAGCTGGAGGTGCTGGTGGGCAAGGTGCTGGGGGTGAGCCTGCTGGAGCAGGGGGGTTGGGCTGGATGATCCCAGAGGTCCCTTCCCACCCCCACCATGCTGGGATTTGGGGATTCTCCGGGTACAAAGCCTCCGTGCCCTCCCCAAGCCCCAGCAGCCTCTGCTCACCCGGAATGCCTGCGGAGCTAAGCCATTCTCATGGAAGTAGAAGCGGAGCAGACGGAAGTCCCGGCAGAAAACTGCCAGCTCCTCAGGGATGAACTTGAGGGTGGAGGTAGCTGTCAGCACCTTGGGCTTGGTGAAGCTGCTGGCTGGGGTGGGTGAGAGACCCTCAGCAGTGGCTGAGAGCTGCCCAGCTCCTCACAGGCGGGGGCTTGGGGATCTCACCCTCACCTGCCACCAGCTTGCGGATGCAGGGCAGGGCCACCTCATGCTCGCTCTGAAGGAAGCCGTGGAAGCCAGGGCTCTGTGGGAGAGAGGAGAGGTGGAAGCATCCTGGAATGTCCTCCCCTTTCCCCAGCCCTGGGAAGGGCAGCAGGGATGGATGTGGGAGGGTCTGCAGCTGACGAGCAAGGATGGGGCTGGGATCGGGTCAGGATGGGGCTGGGATGCCACTGGGATCGGGTCAGGATGGACTGGGATGGCATGTAGATGCAACCATGTTGGGGGTCAGGATGGGTTTGGGATGGTGTAGGGATGGAGCTGAGATACCACTGGGATGGGATAGCTAGGGTTGGGGTTGGGACATGCTCAGAGTGCAGAGGGATGGGGATGCAGTGGGATGGGGCCACGATGCAGCTAGTATGGGCCTGGGATGCCACTGAGATGGGGTCAGGAAGGGGCTGGGACGCGTTGGGGATGGGGTGGGGATGGAGTCAGAATGAAGGGGAATGGGGCTGTAGTAGGGTGAGGATGCAGTGGGATGGAGGCTGTGACACAGCCAGGATGGGTCTGGGATGCCACTGAGATAGCAATGCTAGGATGGGGGTCAGGACTGGGTTAGGATGGGGTCAGAATGCAGTGGGATGGGGGTCAGGGATCCCTCAGGCCAGGGTTGGGCAACACAGGCCTCTGTGGCCAGTCCCATTCCTGGTCTCATTCTCATTCCCTTCTTAGTTTCATTCCTGTCCCAGTCCTATCCTATTCTCCTCCCAGTCTTGCTCCCATCCCAGTCCCAGTCCCACTCCCAGTCCCAATCCCACTCCTACTCCTGTCACATTCTGTTCCTAGTCCCAGTCTCATCCCAGTCCCTGGTCCCAGTCCCAACCCATCCCAACCCCCTTCCTGGTCCCATTCCTGTTCTCATTCCCATTCCCATCCCCATTCCTGTCCCACTCCCATCCCATTCTGTTCCCTGTCCCAGACCCATTCCCATTCCAGTCCTGTCCCGTTTTGGTTCTGGTCCATTCCCGGTCCTATTCCTGTTCCCCCTCCTGGTCCTGTTCCCAGTCCCATGCCCAGTCCCCTGCCCATTCCTGTCCCACTCCTGTCCTTTTCCCCGTTCCTGTTCCCCTCCTGTCCCGTTCCTGTCCCCGTTCCATTCCCGGCCCCGGTCCAAATTCCCCTTCCCCCTCCTGGTCCCATTCCCGGTCCCATTCCCGTTCCCATTCCCGGTCCCTTTCCCATCCCCGTCCCCTCTCCGCTTCCCAGTACCTGTCCCGGAAGGAATGCCACTCTCCGGTCGGTGCAGAGCAGTGTTCCCGGGACCGAGCCTCCTTCCCTGCACCTCTGCCTTGCTCCCGCCGCCGCTTCCAGCACCTTCTCCCCTGCGGGACGGGCCTGTGGGTCCCAGGGAGGTCCGGACACCTCACCCCCCTTCCCGACCCCTTTCCCAACCCCTTTCCCGACCCCCGCAGCCGGTACCTGGCAGTCCCGGGAAGGCCTGGCCCCGCCCGCCCGCGGCCGCGCTCATGGCGGAGAGACCTGGATGGGGAGCGGCGGCAGGAGAGCGACAGGAGCTTCCCGGGAGCCTCCGCCCCCCCCCGCACTCCAACGGCCCCCCCACCTCCACCCCGGGCCACGATCCCGGCTCCTGGCTCCTGGCTCCAGATCCTGGCTCTCAGATTCCAGCTTCTCACTCCTGGCTCTCAGCTCCCAGCTCCCAGCTCCTGCTTCCCAGTTCTCGGCTCCCAGCTTCCAGCCCCTGGCTCCCAGCTCCCGACTTCCAGTTCCCGGCTTCCAGATTCCGGCTCCTCACTCCTGGCTCCCAGGTCCCAGCTCCCGTCTCCCAGCTCTCGGTTACCAGCTCCTGGCTCCCAGATCTCGGCTTCCAGATTCCGGCTCCCCGCTCCTAGCTCCCGGAGCAGCGGCAGGGACACACTACCGGTACCCACACTGGGAAGAGCCCCGGGGAGCGGGGGAACGTCCGGGCTGGAATGGGGCATCTTGCAAGGAATGGGCAGAGTTTGGAGGGAGGGATGAGCAGTTCTAGAGGGGGGGAGCCAGAGCTCCAGGTATCCCACAAAGGATACAGGGCATTGCTCCAGGGATCCCATAATGAGTGTATGGTATTGGAAAGGAACCATTGGCTCCAGGCACCCCGTAAGTGATGGATGGTTGAGGTATATGCAACAGCTCCAGGTGCCCCACAGCTGACGGATTCATAGAAGGAGGGATGGATCGTGCTGGATGGGATACACAACAGTTCTGGGTACCCCATAATGGATAGATTCATGGATGGATGTGGATGGAGGAAGGGGTAGTGCTGGATGGGGTACACACAACAGCCCTGGGTACCCCATAAGGGAGGGATGGTGCTGGATGGAGTACACACAAAAGCTCTGGGTACCCCATAAAGGATGGACAGTGTTGGAGAGGAACCTACAGCTCCCAGCACCCCATAAGGGATGGAGGTGGAGGAGTTGGGGTACACTTATCTCCAGGCACTCTATAAGGGACATTTGGCCAGCTGAGGGTGGTACAGCTCTCGTCAGGAGGGGGTACCCTCAAAGCATGGCATCTCCTCAGGACATGGCTCTGCCCACGAGGAAGGAGCTGCTCCATGACTCATTGTCGAAGCATGACCATCTACAGTGGTGCCAAGCTCCTGCTGGCCACAACCTCACAGAGGTGGCCAAGGGATCTGAAGCCTTGACCCTGCTCCTGGCAGCAGGTGGGATGGTGGCCATGGGGCCACCTCTGCCACCTCCTAGTGCCATGGAAGCCCTTGGGCACCCGAAATCCCTTGGCTGGGGCGGCACAAGGAGGGATAAAACCTGCCCTGAGCGAGGCTGATGGGAAACCATTACCACAGGAGCACAACCTCAGCTAAATCCTTAGCCTTGCTCTGTTCCCTCTCCAGATGTTTCTGGGGGCAGCCAGTTTTGGTGGTTGCACCTTGTGCACCCCAAGTGTTTCCTCCAGCAGAGCATCCCGAGGAGGGAGCTTGGCCAAGGCTTTGGCTCTCGTACCTGGATGGAGAAGAGGAATTTCCTGCAGGGCTTTCACCCAGGGCTGCTCTCCAAGGCGAGGGCAGTGTCTGAGCCAGCTCAGGGTCAGCTCAGGTCACCCTGAAAAACAGGAGGAAAATTGGCCTCCATGGGGCAAGCCGGTACCGACGTGGCACTGGGCACAGGGAGGGAGGAAGGAAAAACCTCAGGAGCTGGAAGAGACAATCCCAAGGCAACAAAATCCCGTGGGGAAAGTGCTCCCAGCTTCCCCCAATCCCAATTTATTCCTGTCAGAAGTGTTTCCAACCAGACCCAAACCCTCTGGAAGGGAGCAGCGTGGGGTGAGGACACAGCCTCTGGGGCTGGGGCTGGGGATGAAGATCAGCAGAGGGAATTTTCCCACTTCTGAAGGCTTCAGCATCCAACATGCTGGTGCCAGCAGCAGCTGGATTGTAGCTGAGATGTGAGACAAAAGATCTCTTTATCACAGGGTGGCACGACAAGAATCTTATGAAATGGCATGAAATTGTCTGAAGCATCCCTTGCCTTCAAACATAGCTGTGGAAAAAGGTTCCTCCAAAATGAGCAACAATGGGCAAAAATGGGGTTGGGAGGGTTTGGGTTTTAAAGGAAAGCCTGAATTTGGGACTTCAAGAGAAGGAAATGTTCCCCAATCGCCAGGAACAAGGAAGCTCTACTCTACCATTGAGAGAAACTCAAGGAGATTGCAACAACTTGGTGGAGGAGGTGATGATGTGTCTCCAGGTGTCAGGACTGGGTCCAGTCCATCCATAACCTGGCTGAAGGTGGACCCTCAGCCAGTTTTCTGCTGGGACCAAACTGGGAGGAGTAGCTGAGCCACATCAGGCTGTGCTGCCATTCAGCCAGAGCTGGACAGGCTGAGAGCTGGGGGAGAGGAACCTGATGGAGTTCAACAAGGGCAAGTGGAGAGTCCTGAACCTGGGGAGGAATAACCTCATGGAGCAGGACAGGTTAGGGGTTGACCTGCTGGAAAGCAGCTCCATGGAGAAGGACCTGGGAATGCCAGTGGACGACAAGTTGCCCATGAGCCAGTGATGTGCCCTGGTGGCCAAGGATAGGGAGCTGCTGGAGTCCAGCACAGGGCCACCAAGATCATGACAGGAGTGGAGCATGTGCCCTAGGAGGACAGGCTGAGAGAGCTGGGTCTCTTCATCCTGGACAAGAGGAGACTGAGAGGAGACCTCATTAATGCTTATAAATATGTTAAGGATGAGTGTCAGGAGGAGAGAGCCAGGCTCTGCTCAGTGTCATCCAA